>CAJNDT010005001.1:1570718-1673218 GCA_905221615.1 Symbiodinium sp. CCMP2592
CATCTCTTGTAAAACCCTTTAAGGAACCCTGCTGTTCAGGGCTTAGACTTCAGAGCCTGAACCAAAACCTCTTGCTTGCCAAGCCGCAGCTTGTCCTTGACGCCCTCTGGAAGGTAGTCATTCGGAAAGTCCCCGAAGCAGGAGTGGCTGCCCATATCCTCGATAATCACCAGCGTTTAGGGGTTTAGGATTTAGAAAGTTTAGGGTTTTAGGGTTTCGAGCTTCGGGTCATTGGCACATGGTCAACGGATGGTGGCTCAACGGACTGCTATCGAGGGTTGCAACCGTCTGGGATTAACACATTTCGGGGCTTTTGCTCGGACCAGACCCGCCGAAAGCTCTCAGATTGACACGCTAACCCCGGCTCTCCGCAGCATGTGCGCCGGCTGCGACATGGAGCTCTTCTTTGTGCTCATTATTGTCCAGATTTGTCTCGCCAAGGTTACTGATAGGGCTGCAGAATAGTATTGCCATCCGCGAGAGCCCACAAAGGACCGTCACGGTCATACGCCACTTTGATGCCATGCGCGTTAAAGCAGTCGATGAGGCAGACGTCCTTGTGCTTGTCTGGGCCTAGCGGCACAGATGCGTCGACACTGTTTCTGTTCCTGAACCAGCCGCAGGAAAGCTTCGTGCGATGTTCTTCGTCACCAAGTCTGCGACAGAAGTATTAGCGGTCTGGCGCAACTGTTTAAAGATATGAATTTTTTAAACCAACTAACTCTCTACTTCTCTTGCAGATGCAGTAGCACGGCGAAGCAGACAACAGCCGGCATGGGTTAGGGGCTTACAACTTACGGGCTTGAAACAAGCCTTAAACCCCAAACCCTCAATCTTAAACCCTTTCAGCCCTAAACCCTAAACGTGTAATCATTATGGATTCCTTGCTCACTCGAGGCTCAACATCAGAAGTTGTAATGCAACGTCTTTGCAGTCGAGGAATATCGGTGTAGAGTTTAGGGATTACTAGTCCCTGGTTGGGGTGGTATAAACAAGTTTAACTTCTACTCTTTCTTGGGCTTGAGCACCCACAAGAGATGTAAAATGTTACCCAACTGAGACCAAACTAAGGGCTTAGGGCTTAGAGGTTTAGGGGTTTAGGGTTCAGGGTACCCTTAAGGGGTTCCTTTAAGGGGTCTATAAGGTTTAGGGGTTTAGGGCTTAGGGGTCATGCAGAAGTAACTGGTCAGGCTCCCTCGACCGCGCCCGATACCCCCTTTAATTCAGGAATAGAGCTTATGTAGTTTGGGGTTTAGGGTTTATGGGTTTATGGGTTTAGGGTTTAGGGTTTATGGGGTTTGGGGTTTAGGGGTTTAGGGTTTGTGGGTTATGGGTTTAGGGTTTATGGGTTTAGGGTTTATGGGCTTAGGGTCTGGGGTTTAGGGTTTATGGGTTTAGGGTTTGGGATTTAGGGTTGATGGGTTTATGGGTTTAGGGCTTCGGGTTTAGGGCTTATGGGTTTATGGGTTTGTGGGTTTATGGGTTTATGGGTTAAGGGTTTGGGGTTATGGGTTTATGGGTTTAGGGCCTAGGGTTTATGGGCTTAGTTATGGGTTTAGGGTTTAGGGTTTGGGGTTTAGGGTTTATGGGTTTAGGGTTTAGGGTTTATATACATCAGTTCATAATCTGAAGCTGGAGTCCGGCCTGTCGTCTCCATGGATATCGATGCCATGCTGAAGGCACATGGGGGTTTCCGAAAATAGGGGCGCTAATATAGTACCACAAATGGTAGGATCCTTATCATAAGGACCCCTAAATAAGGTACCCCTATTTTCGGAAACTCCCACATAGGGTCCTGGTACAATGATTGGCTGCGCTCCGTCGTGTTCTCAACGAGACACATTCGCAGAATAGACTCATATTCTTCCTGCTGAGAAAGGTTTAGGGTTTAAGGTTTAGGGTTAGGGTTTAGGGAGGGCTCTATACGGTCCTAACATGCGCCTCCAAAACCCCAGGGGAAACTTCAACTCTACATCCTCTCGAAGCCTCCTGACAAGGGGTTCCTGATCAAGGAATATAACCCCCAAAGACGAAAACCTGAAACCCTTCCAGCCTCAAGCCTCAGGACTTATGGCTTAGGAATTTAGGGTCAGGGTTTAGGGTGTATATAGGGGCTTAGGGTTTAGGGCTTTAGGGTTTTAGGGTTTAGGGGTTTAAGGCTTCAGGGTTGACTTAGGGGTGTTGGGGATCGTTTGTGGTTTAGGGTTTAGGGTTTAGGGGCTTAGGGTTTAGGGCGTTAGGGCTTTAGGGCTTTAGGGTTTTAGGGCTTTAGGGCTTTAGGGCTTTAGGGATTAAAGGGTCTCAAACCCTCAAACCCACATCCACATGCCATCCAAGTGACAATGAATCCTCGGGACTTCTCGTACCTCCCGGCAAAAGGCTTTGAATGTTGTACTTTCGTGCGTTTTTTAAGGGCAGAGTTTGGGTTGGGGTTTAGGGTAGAGTCGGGCAGCGCTTCAGGGAGCAAGACATGAGTGCTTCTCGGGGGTTTAGGGCGGCTAGGGGCCAAGCACTGGCAGAGCGTGAAAAGCCCCAGGGGCTGAGACACGAAACTGGGGGTCTTCGATGCACGGTTTAGTGCCTACTTGAAGGGGGAGTTGTAAGTGGGGTTATAAGTAAGGTAACTATACTGATAATCCATATTAGGGGACCTATAACTCCACTTATAACTGCCCACGAACCTCCAAGTAGGGGTTTAGGGGGCAAGGAAAGCATGCATCTCCAACTGCGAACAAGACCTAAAGGCCTATAGGAACTATGGCTACTCTGGTTGGGGTCTTCGGGTTTAGACTATCTAGATTGTGGGCTTACCCAGAGCCTCCAAAACCCCTTAAGGAATATACCTTAAATTATAATAGGATCCCTTATATGATTTAAGGTATATTCCTTAATTAAGGGGTTTTGGAGGCTCTGGGTACGTAGGATGCCCAGTAGTACCCTTATTCCCTCTTTGCAGTCCTAGGTTCCTAATAAAGTTACCCAATACCGAAAGGGAGCCCTTTCTATTCCTAGGTTACTGGGCATCCTAGTAAGGTGCAATGAGACGACACACAATTCGCTCTAACAGATCCAATGAACCAGTTGTAACCAGAGCTCACTTACTTGGAGGGTCGGGGCACTTAGTAACTGGTTATTTTAGGGACTTATAGGTACCATAACCCCAATTAGAGTCCCTTGTAGGGTAACTTATGCGTGCGTTTTCCTACTTGTAGGGTATCATCGGAAATTAAAGGTTAACCTTTTTGGTTATATATGGGAATTTTCTAGGGACTAAACGACCCAAAAAAAGGTTAAAGGTTGCCTACTCTACTACTAGGTTTTCGCTGCTCGGGGCAGACAACGCTTAGAGCAGGATACACTAAAACAAAATGGCCTGAGCAAGCTGCGGGGCAGTCTTCAGATGATCTGCGCTCTGTCCAGAGTGCCATACTTGGAGGTTCATGGGTAGTTATAGATGGAGTTATAAGTCCCCAAATATGGCTTAATATAGTTGTTCTACTTATAACCCCCCTATAGCTACCCATGAACCTCCACGTAGGGCTGTCGGCTTCTCCGAACCCTAAAACCCTAAACCCCGAAGCCCTACGCCGAAGCAGATGCCTCCTCGAAGCTTTTTGATAACAAGTCCTGCAGCCCAGAGCCCTTTTGGCCTTTTTAAAGACTATACAATGATTGCTAGGTCCTTGGACCCTTGCGGTTAGTGTGGGTTTGGGATTTAGGGGTCGAATTCAGGGTTGAAGCACATAGGTATACCACCCTAACCCCGGAACTCGAGACCCTGAATCCTAAAATCTTACGCTTTTCTCGAGTTCTCAAGTCGGTTCTGTTGCCCGCGAAAGCCTTAAGCTTATGTCGCGAAGTTCCTAAACGCTGAACACCGTAACAGACCACTCGCGATGTAGGGTTTAGGGTTGAGAGACTCAGGATTCAGGGTGTGAGCGCGATCAAACCCTTTCAAAACACCTTTATGAGGTCATTGGGAAACGCTGACAAGACCCACAAGAGACCGGTGTGCGGCCCTCATGCAACCTTGATAAGATCCATGTAAAACCGTGCTCTCTTTGTTGTTTCTTTCTTTTCGATTCCCCTAAACAACCCTAAACCCTAAACCCCAAAACCCTAAACCCTAAACCCTAAACCCCAAAACCCTAAACCCTAAACCCTAAACCCCGAAACCCTAAACCCTAAACCCCGAAACCCTAAACGGCCGGAGCTTCAACCCCAGAACACTCAAGGCCCAGGAAACCCCAAACTGAAACCCTACGGTTGATGATATAAATCCTGGGGTTCCTTTAAAGGGATCTATAAGGGTACCTTTAAGGGGCTCCTTTAAGGGATCTATAGGGGGTTTAGGGTTTAGGATATAAATCCTACATTACCTTAAGGAAACTAAAGTATGGGAATTATGATATATTCCTTATTATGGGTAATGCAGGATTCATATCATCAACCGTGATGCCCCTAAACCCTGAGCCCTTAACCTCGAAAGCCCTAACCCTAAACCCTAAACACTAAAGGCCCCAAACCTCGAAAACCCCAACCGTAAACCCTAACCACTAAAGGCCCCAAACCTCGAGAGCCGTAACCCCAAACCCTAACCACTAAAGGCCCCAAACCTCGAGAGCCGTAACCCTGAGCTTGGACTTGGCAACTATTGGCCTGGGTCCATACTTGCCATCCTTGCGCACCATGAGCCTCGGGCCACGGTTTAGGGTTTAGGGGTTTAGGGGTTTAGGGGTTTAGGGGTTTAGGGTTTAGGGTTTAAGGGTTTAGGGGTTTAGGGTTTAGGGTTTAGGGGTTTAGGGTTTAGGGGCTTGCTAAACTTACCTCTGGTTGGTAGGGAATGAGAGATGGGGTACAATTATAACTGGGTTGGCCTTTAAACACCCTGAAAAATATCTATAGATAGGGTCCCTTACAGACCCAAATAAGGAAAACAAAAGATGTCCCAAAATCCAACCTAGATAACTACTATTACTACCATTCTTGCATCCCCTACTAACCAAAGGTAAGTAAAGCGGCCTTAATATCTGGAAGAGGGTGTTGGCGTGGGGCGGTGGGGCTATATGAACGTATGATAAGATGGGGGAAAGCTGAAAAATGCATTACTATCCTTTAAGGCTTCTGCATAGAGCTCTATCGGGTTTTGCAGATATGTGCATGCACGTAAGTATATAGGCTTGTTCTACGGATTCTAAGAGCTCTCAGGGTTTCTAGGCGTTGTCCACAAGTTTTGCATGGGGATCTGTCGGGTGGTATCAGAGTTGCATAGCTTTAGGTTCCATTTTCTGGTCTAGGGCTTCGTTTGGGGTTTTCGGATGGGGCTTGGAGTTGAGCTTTAGGATTTAAGTCCCAGTCTAGGGCGTAGGGGCATGGACTAAGGGTTTAGGGTTTAGGGCTTCGGGTTTGGGGACTAAGGATGATGGGTGCAGGAATGTCTTTTCACCTGAGGCATGAGGACACTGAAGTTCTCACTTCGCGTCACCGGTTTCGAGATGCTTCTCCCCACCGGCCGCTTCTGCCACTTCTGTAGCACCCGGGAACACTGTGGGAGTTTCCGAACATTAGGGGTACCTTATTTTGGGGCCCTTATAATGGATCCTACTATTTGTGGTACTATGTTAGGGCCCCTATGTTCGGAAACTCCCCTGTCGATCTCGCGAGAGGAGTTGTCCGACGACATGGACCTGCAATCGGCGCCCCTGGAATCCCACAGTCTACATCCGCCCCCGATGTAAGGCTCCCAGAGACTCCAATACCCCTTAATTAAGGAATATGCCTTATTAGGGATCCTACCATAATTTAAGGTATATTCCTTAATTAAGGGGTATTGGAGTCTCTGGGCTGAGATGCCAACTAAAAATCCCTTAATTGAGCGCAGACCGCACCGTCGACGCTGGCGAACCGCATGCGTGTCTATTCCACGGCTCTGACGCAGAGCTCGACGATGTCAGAGTCTCGAGTCACAGCAGCCCGCAACAGACTGCACTTAAAGGTTCATGAGACTTAGTAACTAGGGTTATAATTAGGGTAATTGTACATACAACTATTTAAAAACCCCAATTAAGGTACTTATAACCTGACTTACTAAGTCCCATGATCCTCCAAGCAGCCGCTTAAACCATGGACCGAAAGAGCAAGGTGAGCAGGATTGCTATGCTTGGGAGTTTCCGAAAATAGGGGTACCTTGTTTTGGGAACCTTTTAATAAGGATCCTACTATTTAGGGTACTATATTAGGGTCCCCTACTGTTGATGATATAAATCCTGCATTACCTTAAGGACCCTAAACTATGGTAATTATGGTATATTCCTTATTATGGGTAATGCAGGATTTATATCATCAACCGTATTTTCGGGAACTCCCACTTCTGCCGGATCGACGGAAGGGGTGAACGCGCAGCCGAACCTACGACTCCTAGGGTTTAGGCGGGTTTAGGGTTTAGGGTTTAGGGGTTTAGGGTTTAGGGGTTTAGGGTTTAGGGGTTTAGGGGTTTAGGGTTTAGGGTTTAGGGGTTTAGGGGTTTAGGGGTTTAGGGTTTAGGGGTTTAGGGGTTTAGGGTTTTAGGGGTTTAGGGTTTAGGTTTAGGGTTTTTAGGGGTTTAGGGGTTTTAGGGTTTAGGGTTTAGGGTTTAGGGGTTTAGGGTTTAGGGTTTAGGGGTTTAGGGTTTAGGGGTTTAGGGGTTTAGGGTATTAGGGGTTTAGGGGTTTAGGGTATGGCCTGTGGATGTTACGATTGATGGGTACTTAAGACGATCACAACACTTAGTAAGTTGGGTATAGATTAGAAGCTGCCCCCACCCTGTAATAGTGACCATAAGGATTATATTAGGGCCCTAATATATTCCTATTATGTTCCTATTATACCACTATTACAGGGTGGGTGCCCCTCCTAAGGTATAGATGACGCTGCAGGCCTACGGCATAAACCGTAGAAAATCCAGCTGCTCGGGCTGCGGGAGGGAACGGAGATTTCCGGTTTGTGCAAGGTCCAAAGGGGCTCGGGTGTAGGGTTTAGGGCTTCTGGTATTTAGGTTCCAATATCAGGGCCTTCATGCTTAGAATAGAGTCTTGCGTATAATGTAGTACACGCATGTAGAGACTATAAGCGGATATTGTAACCAATTCCTTAGACCTCGATGCAAGGGCTTACTGGAGGATCAGGGACGTGGCAGGCAGGTTGGTGTTCAAACAAGCTTAGAAGTAGGATGAACACGATGAAAGAACTTCCGTCTACTTACAACCTCCATGCCAGGTTTCCTGGGTTCAAAAGGAATCTCGCCACCGTCGAAAGCCCTAAATCCAAACACCAGTCCACTGACCCGTGGCTGCTTGTTGAAGCCAGCCAAAACGGCCTTGGGAACGGTTTAGAGTTTAGGGTTTTAGGTTTTAGGAACCGTAAACCCATGAATTCCTGAACCCCTGAACCTTCAACGATTACGTAGTTAAAGGGATTACCCTAAACCCTAAACCCCAAACAAAGGTTGAAGGTAGCCTACTCTACCACCAAGTCAAACCTTGCGAGCTTGGAGATTCTCCTTGTCATAACTGTACCTTAATATACTGTAACATACTTTGATATACTGCAATATACGAGAATATACTACAGTATACCATACTAGACTCAAAAAGACTATAGTAGACTATTTAGGGTTTAGGGTTTATAACAATCACTGGCCACGCATGACCATTGCAATCAAGTCGCTGGAGCGCATCCTCCATCCTGGGAGCTTTGGGGTCACGGCTTAGGGTTTCGGAGCTGAGGGTTTAGTACGGTTGGTGATATAAATCCTGCATTACCCATATTATAGAATATACCATATATACCATAAATCCCATAGTTTAGGGTCCTTAGGGTAATGCAGGATTTATATCATCAACCGTAGTTTAGGGTGTTTTGTGAGTGAGGTGTGGGATGCCAGCACTGAGGGTATTGAGGACGAAGGGTTTGGGAGGTTTAGGGTTTAGGGTTTAGAGGTTTAGGGTTTAGGGTTTAGGGTTTAGGGTTTAGGGTTTAGGGATTTAGGGGTTTAGGGGTTTAGGGGTTTAGGGCTTCGGGATCTACAGACGAAGCCTTGAGGTCCTGTCTAGGTCTAGGTCGAGGCCCTGAGGCCCTGAGGGCTTCACCCAGAGATCCCATTACTCTACTCCCCTTGGAAGGTAAGCAAAAAACTACTTTTTCGGAGACCCCTATAAAAGAAGACCGGAACCAAAAAAGGAACAAAGTAACAAAGTCTCCAAGAGCCTTAAAGATTACCCCTTAGTTCAGGTACCAGTGGTTTAGGGTTTAGGGTTTTCCAACAGTTTGTGCCGGTTTATCCCCAGAGATCCCAATGCCCCTTAATTAAGGAGTATACCTTGAATTATAGAGGGCTTAATACTATGATTTAAGGTATATTCCTTGATTAAGGAATATACCTTAAATTCTAGAGGCCTTACTACTACGATTTAAGGTATATTCCTTAATTAAGAAGTACCTGGGTTCTCTGGTCAAGCCGATGCGTCAGGCGGCCTGCACTAGACATGAAGAGCTAGTAGCCCTAATGTAGGGGCCTGAAGAAGTATGAATAGGGGTTCCTTTAAAAGGTTCCTGAAATTGGGGTCTTTTGGGGATACTTTCAGGGTATACTACAGTATAGAGGCCGTAATAATTAGAATAGGGGTTTGGGCGACAATATACTATACCTATAAAAGGGCACCCCCAACCTAGTATTGTTAGTTACTTAAGCTCCTACATTATGAGTAATTGATGCAGAGGTCCTAATTCGTGAGAATATTGCTTCGGTGTCTCTGGAAGTATAGCGGTACAGGAACTATGAGGGTAGCTCGTTAAGCAGAAGATTCCATGATGGAGATCGAAGTCCTGCTTGTCGGGGGGTTATAAGTGGGGTTATAATCAA
Source organism: Symbiodinium sp. CCMP2592 (assembly GCA_905221615.1). Classification (NCBI taxonomy): domain Eukaryota; class Dinophyceae; order Suessiales; family Symbiodiniaceae; genus Symbiodinium; species Symbiodinium sp. CCMP2592. The sequence continues at coordinate 1,579,618 of CAJNDT010005001.1, forward strand.
GGTAACTATAGTTATATATAACCCATTTAAGGGGACTTTTAACCCCACTTATAACTACCCAGAGATCTCAATACCCCTTAATTAAGGAATGTACCTAAAAAAAAAAGGCCTTCATACTATGGTTTAAGGTATATTCCTTAATTGAGGGGTATTGGGATCTCTGGGTACCCATGAACCTCCAAGTTGCCCTGAACCCTAAACCCTCAACCGGGGCGTCGAGCAGCGGCGAAGAGTTTCACAGAGTCCTAAACCGTCTACGTCGAAGGCCCTGAAGAGCACCGTAAGCAGCAGAAGCCCGAAAAGGCCCGAAGATTCTGAAGGTTTCGGGTATAGGGTCTAGGGTGTAGGGTTTAGGGTATAGGGCTTAGGGTTTAGGGTTTAGAGTTTAGGGTTTAGGGTTTAGGGTTTAGACGTTTAGCGCCCTTGAGGACACCCCGAAAACTAGCGGATCGCAAACCCCAAGCCCTGAAAATCCAAAGCCTAAAAGTTTAAACCCGAAAACCCTGAACCCTTGTCCCTTCGTGAAACCCTTTCAAAGCCCTACAAACTAATCAACTCGATAAAGAAGCCTTAGTCTAAACATCCTGAACCCTAAAGCTCTGCAGAAGAGGTTCATCAGCGTGGTCGCCGGGCTCGGCATGGTTCCCAAAGGTGGTAGATGCGGTGATCGGGAGCACGCCTACCTACCTCCTCTTTGAGCCCAGTTGTTCAACATGTGGTGTACCTCTAACGATTAACCCTGAAGAGGCCTTCTTAGGAATGCCAAAAAAATCTCAAAGGGGCAATAAGGGATCTTACAGGGGATTCTATGAAAAAGTAAACCCTAAACTTGAACGGCAAAATGCCCCCACCACCCTCGACGTTGAAACCCACAGGAAACCGCCAACCCTACCACAGGGGCCTTCATCATCGTGGGGGTATATGATACTACGATGACAATAAGGAACCCGAAGACATCATATTGCTAATTACCTTGGCTTTTATACCATAGGAACCCCTTGCAGGAAGTCTTTAGGTTCCCTGTGGAAGTTTCCGAAACAGGGGGACCCTAGTATAGCACCCTAAATAAACCCAAAACCATTTTGGTAACTCTTTGGTCTTCTACGTTACACCGCCATGTCCCGTTTCAGGACGACTTTTCCTGGTGCCTTCCAGGGGTATCGTGGTTTGAGGTTTCGGGTGTTGGCGTTAAGGGTTTAGGGTTTCGGGTGTTGGGGTTTGGGGTTTAGGGTTTAGGGTGTTGGGGTTTAGGGTTTAGGGTTGGGGTGTAGTGGTAAATATTGGATTTAGGGCTTCAGGATTTCAGGTCTGTCCCCCTAAACCAAAGCCTCAACAGGTGTTCTGGGGTCCTTTTAACAGGATCCCAAGAGAACCCCTCTGCATGTCTAGGGTGTGGGGCTACTTGGAGGTTCATGGGCAGTTTTCAAGTGTGGTTATAAGTCCTAAGTCCCTTAAAATGGGTTATACCTATAGTGACCCTCTTTATAACCCCACTTGCAACTGTGATTATAACTACCCGTGAACCGGGCGGGCGCAGGGGTTTCAGGCCTTTGTGGTCCAGAAGTTTCGGGTTGCGTAGGAGGGAGTCCAAGGGTTTCGGGGTTTTGGCTTTAGGGTTTAAGGTTTAGGGTTCCAGAATTTCCTCCAGGTCACTCATGCTGACACCACGTAGGACCCGAATGGGCTAAGCCCTTTTGACCCAGCTGCTAGGCCAGATGTCCATCATGTGGAAAGCAAGCGCCCAAGTCAGGGAGGACGTCATTGATGTCCGATTGGATGCGGGCGGCTCGCTTGAGGGACATTGGCATGACTGCCGTAAGATCACCCAGTCTTTGGAATACATCCAGGTTGACCGCCACGTCTCGGATGCCTTCAGGGGTAGACCGATGTCCTCAAACTCACCTTTCAGTTGGTCGCAGAACGTCTCCAGGGATTGATAAGTATGACTTGTACGAAGTGTCGCTCCATGATTGAGGTACAATATCTATGTATACATATACACTATGTATGTGTGTGTGTATGTATGTATGTATGTCTGTATGTCTGTATGTCTGTATGTATGTATGTATGTATGCACGTACATATGTCCATACATACATACATACATACATACATACATACATACATCTATATATATATACATGTACATATACCCTTGATCAAGGTCCAGAACGTAAGGAGCATTTCTTGATGAAGGAGCCTGTAAAGGAACCTGAAAAGCCCTGGAGCAACCTTATGAACCCCGATAAAACGGCGATTGAAAACCAGGATGATGGAGAAGGTGCTCTACCCTAGACAGCACTGACTATCCCACCGACATCCGTCTGTGCTTTCCGTCTGTGTTTTGTGGTGCCTACGTTCTGTTCAGTTTCGGTTTAGGATTTGTGCCAGCAGCCTCCACAGCGTTGAAGCTGCGGTCTCTGGCGATCACCATCTCGCCTGCTTGGCATTTAGACTTAACCCCTAAACCATAAACCCTAAACCCTAAACCCTAGCACCTCTTGGGAGCCTGAAGGGGTTTCGGGCCGCTTCAGGTTTAACGTTCAGGGTTGAGGCTTCGGCCCCAAAGCACTAAACCCAGACTGCAAAACCCCCCCTTATAGAGACCCCCGGGAGGATCCAAAAAGTAGATCCCTTAATGGGGGCTCCTTTAGGGGTTCCTTTAAGGGTCCCTTTAAGGGATCTATAGGGTTTTAGGGTTTAGGGTTTAGGGTAGATCCCTTAATGGGGGTTCCTATAAAGTACCCTTAGTAGTATAGGGCCCCAAATTAGGGGATCTACTTTCTAGATCCTCCCGGGGGTCTGGGTATAGAGACCTTGTAGATCCCCTTAGGAGAGATTATAGACACCTTTTTAAGGTACCCTTATAGAGCCCTCATAAACCCCTTTAACATTTAAAAAGGATTCTATGGGGACTATACTACCCAACAAAGGTTCAAGGTTGCCAACTCCACTACTAGGATGTAGATCCCCATAAGAAGAACAGATTATAGATACCTTTGAAGGAACCCTTATAGAACCCTCATGAATCCCTTTAACATTTTTAAGAGCCCATGTAGATCACCCTAAGAAGAGACCCTAATCTGTGGCCCTGGGGATTAGAGTCCTAATCATGGCCCGAAGAATTCGCTGACATAAAGAAGAGGCACAGCCATTAATGTAGTTAGGGTTTAGGGTTTAGGGTTTAGGGTTTAGGGTTTTGGGTTTTGGGGTTAAGGTTTAGGGTTTAGGATAGCGGTCAAAATCATTACTAGCTGTATCCCCTCATTGCCCGCAGTATAAATACAGCAAAAAAAGGCCCAGAGCGCGATTCTAATTATTCAGGCGCGATCAGCCGGGCTATATTGTATGTGAGTTTCCGAAAATAGGGAACCCTAGTATAGTACCCTAAATGGCAGGACCCGTATTATAAGGACCCCAAAATAAGGTCGTATTTCGCAAACTCCCACATAGATGCGCTGAAACCCCAAAAGCCTTGCAGCAATACCCAAATCTAACCTGTGCCCACCGCCCTGGCGCTTCGGGCTATGTTTGAGGTCAACAAAGTCAATCCAAAGACCTTTGCAAAAAGAAAAGCCGCATAAACTATCATATCCTTATCAAGACCTGACACACTATTCACACCCTTGCAAAAGCCCTGGAATCTATGAACACCCTCATGGGTGGTTGTCAAAATTATGGTCCCATTTTGGGTCCTTATCATAATACGGCACCCGCTATTTAGGGTACCCAAAAAAAGGGACCCTAATTTTGACAAGTACCCACATAGAAAACCGTCAAACATAGGGCTCGGATCAAGAACTTCATCCTTCAGACTTCCCAGACCCCTAAGAGAATTCGAAAAGTAGATCCCTTAATGGGGGCTCCTTTAGGGGTTCCTTTAAGGGTCCCTTTAAGGGATCTATAGGGTTTTAGGGTTTAGGGTTTAGGGTAGATCCCTTAATGGGGGTTCCTTTGCAGTTCCCTTAGTAGTATAGGGCCCCAAACTAGGCGATCTACTCTAAGTCCTCCCGGGGGTCTGGGTTTAGACCTAGAAGGAGGGGTGCAACAAAAAAAAGGCCTGGATCGGGATCCCGGAGGAGCCACACCTTCGGAGGGGTTTAGGGCTAAGCGTTTCGGGGTGTAGGGGTTTAGGGCTTACAGTTGAGGGCTTCCAGGGATCAGTTTGCTTCTGTTTTTGTTGAGGGTCCCTTTTCGATCCAACAAAAGCATTTATGAAAGCCCCATGGGGCGGGCTGCGTCGCCAAAGCTATGGCAATGGTGGATTTTTGTTTGTTGAACGCCCTTTTCTGTCTGTGCAAGCAGTCGATTCCAGGGTTTTCGTTCTTTTTTGAGGGCCCTTTAAGAGATGCAATGTCTGCCATGCTGCCCCGTATGCAAAACCGATACGCATTAAAATCGGGAATGCAATGGAGGATTTAAGGTGTTGGGTTCCGGGCTTCGATTCCATCGATTCCAGGAGACCATCTGTAGAAAAAAGTATGTCGAAACTTCCGCATATAAAACCCGAAGACACCACAAAAAACGCCCTGCAAAATCCGATAAAGCCTTCAAAAGAAACCCTGTTTTCGTGTTTTAAAGACTGGGGTCCCTGGCCTGCAGTGCGAATTGGCCCTCGGCGGGGTGGAAACCTCGCAGACACTCCGCAGGGGTGGACTGCCGGGCTTAGAGGGCTTAGGAAGCAGTAGGATGTAGGATGTAGGGTTTGGGGTGCAGGGTTTAGGATTTGGGTTTCGGGGTTAGGGGTTCGGGGTGCAGGGTTTTAGGGTTCGGGTTTGAGGGTTAGGGGTTTGAGGTGTAGAGTTTTAGGGTTTTGGGGTTAAGAGTGAAAGGTTTAGGCTTGAGGGTTGAGGATTTACCTTAAGCCGGAATAACCTGCCTTTTTAGGGATTTATATAAGGAAATCATAATAAGGGACCCTAAAAAGGTAGGTTATTCCGGCTTAAGGTAGGGTGTAGGGTTTAGGGGTTCCTTTAAAGAGAAGAGATTTATAAGGGCTGTCTAGGGCTTCCGGAGGGTCTGACCCTTCGGAAGCCCTATCTTTACACGTATTTATAGCGTTTTGAACGGGTTTAGGGTGTATATAGGGTGCAGGGTCTACTTGGAGGGTCGGGGGACTTAGGAACTGGTTGTTTTAGGGACTTATAAGTACGATAACCCCAATTAGGGTCCCCTCTAGGGTACTTATAAGTCTACTTACTACCTACTTACTAAGTCCCCCGACCCTCCAAGTAGGGGATTGGGTATAGGCTTTAGGCCTCAGGGTTTAGGTCGAGGATTCAGGGTTGCAAGTAGAGTCATAATTACCCTACCTAGGGCTGCCCCAAAACCCTAACCCCCCCCTACACAGAACATGCTTACTCAGTCGCCCCGATGCTGTGAGATCAGGCACTTTACTGAAAACCCTGATCGCAAATCCTAATCCCTAAGAGCCGCAGAACCCCGAACCTTCAGCCTAGACCACAGAGACATCAAGACTTGCAGGAAAGTGTAAACAGCTGGAACCTCCCCACATGTCGGGTACCATGGGGAACTAAAGGTTAACCTTTTTGGTTATGTAGGGACTATATGGGGGGCGATACTACTCAAAGAAAGTTAAAGGTTGCCTACTCTACTACTAGGTAAACAGCCGAAACCGGGCCGAAACCTCCATGCAGGATGATTCATGTTGAGATTCCCTTGTCTTGCAAAACTTATGGATTAGGGTTTAGGGTTAAGGGTTTAGGGAAAATCATGACGCTTAGGGTTTAGGGTCCTCTAGCTGAACAGCTCTGCCCCACACCCTAAACCCTAAACCCTAAACTAAACCCCGAACCCTCATTATTATTATTGTTACTATTATTACTATTATTATTAGTATTACTATTATTATTATTGTTATTATTACTACTGTTATTATTATTATTGTTATTACAACCCTGAACCCTAAGCTGCTCTACCAGAGGGACAGCATGCTAGGGAGACGTTGGCCCATCTGCGGGTCGCCTTGAGCTTCTTTAAGGCTTCTCGCAGAATCCTTTTCGAACCGTGGCAGTGAGGGGTCTATGAAGAACCCGTAAAGAAGGTCTACAGAAACCGTATAGAGATCCTTACGGCCTGAAACCTGCCCGTCCTTGGACTGCCTGCCGCCGAACCCCCCAAATCCTGGACTCGAATCCCACGCCTTAAACTCTAAACCGTAAGCCCAAAACCCTAAACTCTAAACCCGAATGCCCTCACCCGAAATGCAAGCTGCAGAGCTCACCTGATGAAAAGTTGGCTTCGAAGCTTTCCGACTTGAGGTGAAGTTTACGGTTCGGATTTGCGTGGGTTGGGTCGGTTTAGGGTTTAGGGCTTGGGGTTGAGGGTTTAGGCTAGGATGGATGCAGGCTATCGGCTTCCTGGATAGGGCCCACCTCCTCCCCAAAGTGACACATAAAGTCGGCAAGGAGGTCGCCCTCGTGTGGAGGGGATACTTTTGATGGACAAAATCCTGCATTACCCCTTATAAGGAATATACCATAGTGCCCATACTTTAGGGTCCTGAAGGTAATTCCCAAAATAAGGAATATACCATAGTTCCCATACTTTAGGGTCCTTAAGGTAATTCCCAAAATAAGGAATTGAATATACCATAGTTCCCATAGTTTAGAGTCCTTAGGGTCATGCAGGATTTTGTCCATCAACAGTAGTGTCCCCTGGCCGCCTCGTCTGTCCGACCGGGTGTTCGCCGCGGCAGCGGCGTCGTTGAGGTCAGAGTTTAGGGGTTTAGGGTTTAGGGGTTTAGGGTTTAGGGTTTAGGGTTGATCCGTCGGAGTCCCGGCGTAGCGGTGCTACAATGCCCTGCGCTCCTCGCAGTCGTGTAGGGAGGACCTTCAACAAGAAGGTAGGGATCAACTTCTCCTCGTTGACGTAACGGCCTCTGACCTTACCCTCTGAGTCTTTCCAGACCCAGCGGGAGGTCATTTCGTACGCTTCTCCTGGGTGAGTCAGCCCCCGCTCATGCATCTGCTACGGCACTTAGGGTTAGGTTCTCAACAGGATTTGCTTATGGTTTCGTTGAAGAAAGCTATATGTATGTTGACTGCAGCTTATGGACGGCTTCAGCGCAACGTGCGCTGAGGACTTCAATGCTTGCGCGAAGGCATACCTGGATTTTAGAACGGGGCTTACAGGGCTCACGGAATTAGGCGTTCGTAGATCGTTACGGAAAAGGAATGTAAGCATGGCAACTACAGCTACTACTACCATATACAGCCCAAAGCCAGGTACTTAACCAGGTAATGGCTGCCAAGCATGCTCCGTCGCTTGAACCCCATTAGAGCCCTAAACCCTGAACTTTTAAACCCTAATCCCGGCCCAGAATCGTTCAGGCGTGGGGGGGATGGGGAGTGGTCTCCAGATCCGGACTGAGACGCCGAGACCGATTCCAACCAAGCACCAACCGAAACTACAAAACCCTAAACCCTGAACCCAACTTGTCCGAAAGCCCTTAAACCCTAAACCGTAAAGCACTCAACCCCTAGGCGCTGGGAAAAAAGACCAAGGGCGGGGCTATAGTCCAGCACGTCGTGGCGGAAGATCAAGGTCAAGCCATCCTGCTTGGAGGATCATGAGTAGTTCTCGGAGGTTTCATGGCTTAGGGTTTAGGGTTTAACGTCTTAGGGGTTTGGGGGGGGGTTCGGGGAAGTTAGAAGTGGTTTTAACTAATGTAACTATAGATATTCCCTTATCACCCCACTTCTGACTACGCATGAACCTCCAAGCAACACCCTGAGAGCCCAATGCCCGTGAATGAAGGAACATTGCTCTGAAGCCCCTTTTAATATGAGGTGTATTCCTGAATTAAGATTCTGGGCCTCCCACCAGGTTTCATAAGGGCTCGTAAACGGCCCTGCAAGGGTTCTAGTAGGGGTTTCTGAAGTTTAGGGTTTAGGCCAACAGGACAATTCAGGGGAACACAAACTGGGGGAGCCCTCCGGCTGTGTAGGGCTCTTCTGAGGTTCAGGGTTTAGGGTTTGGAATTAGGGTATCAGAGGGCTGTAACGGGATTTTGAGTCGGGATCCGTTTAGGTTGGTTTCGGGCAAGAGGCCTACAGGGTTTAGGCCGAAACACGAACTGCAACATTATGGCTTCGGGATGCAGAGTTCATTCAGGAATTTGAAATGAATCTTTCGCTGAGGACTTGGCTTTAAAAGCTTATGCCCATGCTGACTCCGTAAAGGCACCGTATTGCTATCCCAACGGGCTTGCACGCCAGAGGATTACGGTTGTGACGTCTTTTTTTGCATGCTAGAGACCCTAGACCGAAAACTCGGACCCTGGCCCTAGACTCTGCAACAAAGCCCTGAACCTCGGCCTCCTTGCCACTGTTCAGCCAGTGGGGTGGGAGGGGAGGAAAACAAGGTTTTTCGAGTTGCTCCTCGACCTTCGAGGTGAGAAGGGTTTTGGAGGAGGAGGGGAGAAGGTGAGGAAGGACCCTCTGAAACGGATGCTTGAGATGTTTGAGCTAACTGCGGCGATGAATGGCGGGAACGGCCTGCATTCCCAAAGGACCCTCGTGCACACCCTAACTGAAGGACGCGATGAAACCGAGACCTAAGCATGAACCACAAAAGAAGCCAAAGACGGAGCCTGAAAAGTTGGACCGGAACAGTATCACTAGCTACTCAACCTTCCAATTATGTTGCAGTTTTCAGGCCCAGACCTTCCAAAATCCCCTAATGAAGGAATATACCTCAAATCATATTGGGGATCCTGCTATCATTTAAGGTCCATTCCTTAATTCAGGGATTTTGGAAGGTCTGGGAGGATAGGGCCACTTGTACGGCACAGGTCCACATGGTTCTCCAGGCCCCTTTGGTCCTGCAGTCCCCCCCTTAAACTCGAAACTCCAAACCCTAAACCCGAAGCCTTAAACTCTAAAAGCCGAAACCCTAGACCCCAAACCGTGTCTCAACTCTCACGTGTATTGTATTGAAAGTAATAGTGTGGCATGAAGGCCGGCCACAAACCAAGTCTAACTTTTCAAGACCTTACGTTAGGCCGTTGACAACCTCATAAAAGCCCTGTAAGATCCTGTTTAAAATATGGTAAGAACTAAAACCCTCTCAGAACCTTATAATGCCCTATAGCACTCTATAATACCCTACAGCGCCCTATAATACCCTATGTAATAGTACCCGAAGTATACTACCCTATGCCCCAAGCCCCTCTACTCAGAAACCCTCATAAACTATAAAACCCTGCGCCCGCAAACCCTACACCACGCAAACCCAAAATCCTATACCCAGCTCCAAGTCCCCTTCGTCCCGCCTTGCTTTACTTGGAGGCCCTTTTGACTTAGTAAGTCTACTTAGTACCCCCTAGAAGCCCCATTATAAGCCCCATAACCCACCTTACTAACCCTACTTACTAAGTCAAAAGGGCCTCCAAGTACTCTATAATACGCTACTATCATACCCTATCATCCCCTAGATGTACTACCCCTAAACCCTAAACCCCAAACCCTAATCCCTAAACTCTCAAACCCTAAACCCCTACCCCTCACCCCAAGGCCCCCTCTTCCCGCCTTGCAATCAACCTGCAAATCCTCCGAACCCTCGCGGTGCCTGGGCTCGAGGCGCGGTTTTGGGCTGACGACTCAGGGATCCAAGGTTCGGAAACTCCCAGATAGGTTCAGGGTTTAGGGTTTAGGGTTTAGGGTTTAGGGTTTACCGTGATATTGTTGAAGGATTTGCTACTGCTTCTTCGATTCTCAACCTCAAAGGTAAAAGCCACCCTCAGGCGAGTCTAGTCTAGACCACCATAACCACCGATACACCCGTAAGCAAACCGTTCCGAAAGCCTCTCCGGAACAGCAAAAGAGGGTTAAGGGTTTAGGGGTTTAGGGTTTAGGGGTTTGGAACCCTTGAAACCCTCCGGCAAGGGTCATCTGTGTGATCATGTCCAGCTTGATGTCTGCAAACACAGCGAGGTCCGAAACATCAAAGAAGATTAAGCCCTAAACCCTGCCGGAGAACACATATCATACTGCTGATGGACAAAATCCTGCATTACCCAGAATAAGGAATATACCATAATTCCCATAGTTTAGAGTCCTTAGGGTCATGCAGGATTTTGTCCATCAGCAGTGTGACTGCATGAAGTCCTCGCCTCCCAGGCCTTCTTAAGACATGGGTGGTTGTCAAAATTACGGTCCTTTTTTGGGTCCTTAGTTTAGTAAGGCACCTAATATTTAGGGTACCCCAAAAAGGGGGGACCCTCATTTTGACAGCCACCCACATGCCTACCACGGCGCACCTCAGGCCCTGCAACCTCGCCCAAAGTCGCTGAAACCACAAGAACTAGACCCAAGAGTAACCTAGGAATAAAGAGAACCGAAACCTTAAAAAAAGGGAATAAGGGCCTACTCTGGGTCCTAGAGAAGGAAAACCCCACGAAACTCAAACCTTGGAAGCTGCCCCCACCCTGTAATAGTGACTATAAGGATTATATTAGGGCCCTATTATATTCCTATTATACCACTATTACAGGGTGGGGGCAGCTTCCTAACCCAAACCCAAATCTCGGAGCCGTAAGAAACCTAGGAGCCGTAAACCCCTGCAGCCCCGGACCCGAAACCCCGACGCCGAACACAAAAACCTCCTAAAAGCCGGTTGAACCCCTAGGATACCCGGTTCCTTTAAAGGGGTCCTTTAAAAAGGCTACTATAAGGGATCTATAAGGGTACCAGAATATACTAGGATACCCAGTAACCTAAGAAGAAAAAGGCCTCTCTTTTTGGTATTGGGTAACTTTATAAGGAACCTAGGACTACAAAAAAGGAATAAGGGTACTACTGGGCATCCTAGACCCTAAATCCCAAGCCCCAAAACCTAAGCCCTAAACTCCAAACCCTAAGCCCCAAGCCCCAAACCCTAAACCCTAAAATGCTCCCAGGGGCAGAGTCAGAGTGCCCTCGTGGCCGCCTACGAAGTGCATTATGCAAACCTGCCGGGACGGAGCGAGGTTTGGGGTCTGGGGCATTTAAGGCTTAGGGTTTGGGGCTTAGCGTTTAGGGTTTAGGGTTTAGGGCTTAAGGTTCTTTTTGGCGGGGGCATAAGGTTTAGGGCTTAGGATTTACGGTTTTGGTGGATTTCGGGGTCTAGGATTTGTTCGGTTTGAAGGATCATGACTTGTTCGTGTGAGGGTTGTGGGCATCGTCATGAAACTTGGGCTCAGAACAGCGGAGCTACCTTCAAAGGGGAAAAGGAGGGACCCTTAAAGGGTACATTACCTAGGGGTCCTTATTAAGGGTCTCTCCTTTTCCCATTAGATACCTTGGAGCGCGTATGGCGTAGTGTAGGCTGTAGTGTCTTGTATGGGGGCCGTAGCATTCCGCATGAGACCCTATGGCTCGAGCCCCTAAAACCAGAGGAGTCATCGCCACCACCGTTCTTTAGGGATTCGTGGGTTTAGGGTTTAGGGTGCTCCCTAATAAACATATACTTACTAGAATATGTGCCAAACCCCCAAAACCCGATTCAACATCAAGGCCCGTTATACTGAGCTATTCTTGGGTGGTTATCAAAATCAGGGTCCCTTTTTGGGCCCCTAATATAGTACGGCACCTAATATTTAGGGTACCCAAAAAGCTAGACCCAAGAGTAACCTAGGAATAAAAAGGGTGCCCTTTTTGAGTGTTAAAGGGGCTTATAAAAGAACCGAAACCTTAAAAAAGGGAATAAGGGCCTACTCTGGGTCCTAGAAAGGGACCGTAAGTTTGATAACCACCCTCTTGAAGGCTTTAGCTTCCGGGTGCAAAGTACATGCTCCTGTGACTCAGCCACCCAAGCCAGCCCCAGAAGCAAGGATAATGTAGGGGTTTGGGGTTTAGGGCTTGGGCTTTAGATGTCATATATAGTATTAGTACATAATATGGGGGGCGAGGGTTAGTGCCGTTAGAGTTTACGGTTGTTCTGTTGGTCGGGGATTGGGGTCTACGGTCTACCTTAACCCGGAAGAACCTACATTTTTAAGGACATATATAAGGAAATCATAATAAGGAACCCTAAAAAAGTAGGATATTCAGGGTTAAGGTGGGGCCTAGTCTAGGGCTGAGGGCGAACCATGAGCACCTCATCCCTGGCCCCCTGCAAACCACGGAGCACCTTCCGCTGATCCCGGAACAGGAGGCGGTCCTGCGATGCGCACATGTTGTGAGTTTTGGTCTTCGGGCCTATGGCTTCAGCTCAAGGTTCAAGGTTTGGGGCTTAGGGTCTAGGGCTTAGGGATTTAGGGTTTAGAGTCTTAGGGCTTTTAAGGTTTAGGATTTGGGATCTAGGGTTTGGGGTTTGGGGTTCGGGGTTTAGGGTTTAGGGTTTAGGGTTAATGCTTTGGGTCTTAGGGTTTAGGGTTTGGGATGCCCTCAATTTATCAGGAGGCTGCCAGCTTCTGCACCAGCACGTAAGATTTCCTCATGTTCAGCATCCACCATGTCCGCAACGCATGTACCCAGAGATCCCAATACCCCTTAATTAAGGAATATACCCTAAATGATAGAGGCCTTAATATTATGATTTAAGGTATATTCCTTAATTAAAAGGTATTGGGATCTCTGGGTAACGACAAGTGTCTGCAGTCTGTGGATTCGGGTTTGTGGGTGTCGAGGCCCGAACGGTTGATGATGTAAATCCTGAATGACCCATAACAAGGAATATAGGGTTTAGGGTTTAGGGTTTAATTCCCATACTTTAGGGTCCTTAGGGTAATGCAGGATTTTATATCATCAACCGAAGAAATGTAAGCTAGGCTCATGCGTAATGGTCGTCACACGTGTTTGCGGCTTCTACACCGCGGATCTCTTGTCGTGTGGAGTTCCTCGTGTCATGCTGGGGGTCATCCTGTTGTATAACCCCAATCCCCATCCAATCCTACACCATAACCCTTAAACCATACTTGTTGCACGCCTATGCAACCTACTTACAACGAAGTCCCTTCAAGTGAGCGACGACTCAGGCTTTCAGGAGGCGGAAGCTCAACATCAAGAAACTGCCTACGGAACCCCTCCCCCCCACGAGATTCTTCAAACGCCAAGCCCCAAGCCTTAAGCAAAAGTTGCTTCAAAGCCCAAACCTGCGGCTGAAATTAGTCGGAGCCCAAAGCTTAAGCTCTGCACCCTAAGCCCTTCAACAAGGTCACTACAAAGGTTATATATCAGTAAGGTTACTATAAAGCTATGTGCTATACGCTTATTATTGCCCCAAGGGTCCAAGTATCCAATAATCGTATATTATCCTGAAACCAAGTACCTACTTATTGGGGTCCTTGGACCCTTGGGGTTAATCCCTATACCCTGAACCCAACAAGGACCCCTATAGATCCCTTTAAAGGATCCCTATAGATCCCTGTAATGGACCCTATAGATCCCTTTCAAGGATCCGTATAAATCCCTTTGAAGGACCCCTATAGATCCCTTTAAAGGACCCCTATAGATCCCCAGTTCTTCGTGGCACCCGCAGCCTGTCCTGGAGCACGCTGGCCTCCACGCGAATGCCTTGGGCAGGTAAGGCCTGGCAGCACCAGGAACTTCCAAACGTTTAGGGTTTAGGGGTTTAGGGTCTAAGGTTTAGGGGTTTAGGGGTTTAGGGGTTTAGGCTTTAAGGTTTAGGGGTTTAGGGTTTAAGCCTTTGTTGCTAGGTTCCTCCATCCCCCCTTCTGATGGGAGGCCAAAACGGCCGTTTAAGATTCTCGGGGTAGGGATTCCTGAATATGAACCCTATTATGGGAACCCTAATCCCAACTAAACCCCCATCGGCTAAAACCCCTTTTGGCCTCCTATGACCTTCATACTATGGGCACCTCAAGGCTCAAAGAGCGGTGATGCCATGGAGGGGAGCCAGATTAGCCAAACTTAAGAAGGGTTTGCTGGATTTCCAGAATGATAGACCTGGCATCGTTGCCCATAACTTGCTTTGCTGATACAGCTTCGCCCTCCACTCTGCATAGTCTTCTTTTCCGGCTTCCTGCTTCCACGCTGTAACCCTAGAAGCCAAATCTGAACCCTCAATCCCAAACCCAAACCCAATGCCTAAGCCCCAAACCCTAAATCCTAAACCTCAATCAAAACCCTAAGCCCCTAGACCCCTAAACCCTAACCCCTAAACCCAAACCCGAAGTCCAAGCCCTAAACCCCTAAAGCTGAACCCCACGCCCTAAAGAAAACCTTGAACCCGAAACCGTCAGGGCCCTAGAACGACCCCTTTTGCATACTACCCCCATATAGTACCCCTTGCCTTCTACGGAAACCATATTATTGTGCACAACCCTAAACCCTAAACCCTAAATATAACCTTATAGTAACCTGAGAGGGACCGCGGTAGAAACGCCTGGAGCGCGGAGGCAAGGACCCCTAAACCCGGCTCGGGGATAGGGTCGAAAGAAAGCCCCAACATAGGGAGCCTCAAATAATTAGAATAGGGTTTTGGGGGATATTATACTATGGTTACAGTTGCTTAGGAACCCCCAAAATAGTCTTGGTAATTATTTGAGCCCCCTATAGTACTGGTGTAGGGCTTTAGGGTTTAGGGCTGAGGGTTGGTGAGGGTTGAGAGCTTGGGGTCTTTAGATATTTGCGAAATCGAATTTATTGAAGGATGCCCCGCTATGCTGCAATTAGGGTGCCTACGCCAAGCACAAAGTCCGAAGAATCTTTGAGCTTCCAGCCTCCTCTACCCTGATGCGCAATGAAGGTGCTGAGGGGAGCATGGTGATGATGATGATGATGATGATGATGGTGATGACGACAGTTGATGGTGGTTCCTGTACGACGAAGACGAAGACGACCCAAAAGACTCAAACGACGCTTTCCTCGACATTTGCCGTGGCTCTGCCCAGTGCCGATTAATAGTCCCAGTGTTTGAGTACTCTGTCCGCGGATTCATCGAGGAAAATAACAGCAAAACCCATCGCCGACGATGCCACTGCCCGCACGTTCTCGTAGCGACCGCTTCCGCGACGCCAGCCCCAGCAAATCAAAACGTCGTCTCCCCGCAATGCGCAAAAAGAACGCTCGTTTGCCGCAATGGCTTGCACGTCGTGCAGCTCAATCGCCGCGTCGCCAATTTCGCCACCCGATCGACACGTACATACGATCACGCAAACCATGGCCATCATCGCCATGACCACACAGTTTTTTCGCTCTCAACCCTAGACCCTAAACCTTTGTCATGAGGGGAAAACCCAAGCCGGCCTTAGCGGCGATGCTGAGTCTCCCTCCTATTTAAACCCAAAACGGTTTCGGATTTAGGGACCCCTTCTTAGCAACTCGATTTAAACTCGAAGCCTGTGACTTTGATCACCTAAGATAAAGCCTCGAGCACGAATATGCGGGGGCGGCGATACTTAGAACAGGGGTGCGGGGTACACCACAGTGTAAATATGCAGCCTCCAAATGGGCGTAAATCCTAGGCTTTGGCAGCTAGACCAGGAGGTTGTCACATATGAGAATAAATTATAGCAGAACAGCGACCCAAAGAAGATTTTAGAACCCGAAACCCTTTTCCACGTACATTACCATTTCGCTTCTAATAGGACTACATGGGGACGAAAGCCTGAACTCCGAAACCCTAAACCCCAAACCCTAAACCCTTAACCCCTACAGCCCCGAAACCCACGAACCCTGAACAGCCCGAACTCCCCAACACCGCCGGGCTGGCCAGCTGCTTCTTGTCATCTTCGGTGCTAACCCCATGGGCCATGATCCGAGTCCTGGAGGGATTCCAAGCGGCTGTTTCTTAGGGTTGAGGGTTGCGGGATTTAACGCGTTAGGGGTTTTGGGGTTTTGGGTTTATGGTTCAGGGCTTTAGGGTTTGGGGTTTAGGGGTGTTTAGGGTCTAATAATGAAAGGGCTTGGGCTCCTAGCAGTAAGATCTGTACAAAAACACACCCGATTGAACCCTGCGTAAGCACTACAGCATACTCATTTGGGAGAGTTGTTCCAGAGACCACCCCTTAAACCCGAAACCGCTGGAGCACTTTCTTTGAACATTGGCACTGGCTTCGCCTACAGATCTTCGCCTGAATATGCCTGAATCTCGCGGTCGTACCCTTGGACGCGCGGGCTGCGCTTTCCTTCTGCGATGCCGTTCCCTCTGAGTAGGGACTGGGGGAATGGGCTTTGGGACTATTATTGGGGATTATATAGGGACTACTATAGGGATCCATTCCCCCATTCCCTGCTAAGAACCAGACAGTTGTTATATAACCTTTCCATGAGCAGGGTTCCGGGTTTAGGGTTTCGGGGTTTCGGGTTTGGGGTCATGGCTTCAGAGTTTCGGGTTTCAACCTACATCTTGAGCAGTTGGCACACCGATGCTTGCTGGCCGCACACATCGAAGCAAGTCGAACACCGATGTGCGCACGGCTTCTCTGAAGGCTTACGCTATACACTGGCACTAGACCCAAGAGTAACCTAGGAATAAAAAGGGTGCTCTTTTTGAGTTAAAGGGGGTTATAAAAGAACCGAAGCCATAAAAAAGGGAATAAGGGCCTACTCTGGGTCCTAGTAATTGAATCCTAAACGTAAGCCCTCAACACCTGCAGCTGAAATACGATTTTGCACGACGCCCTCCGCCGACGGCTAGAAAATGCATGCAACTCGAAGCTCCAACCCGGCTATAGAGCCGCAAACCCTAAACCCCCAACTCCTAAACCCTATCAACTACACCCTAAACCCTCAAACCTAACCTAACCTCCTACACCCTACACTCCCCTAAACCCCTAAACCTCAAACCCCTAAACCCTAAACCCCTGAAACCCTACCCCCTGAAACCTAACCCCTAAACCCAAAACCCCTAAACCCTAAACTCCTAAACCCCTGAAACCCTACCCCCTGAACCCTAACCCCTAAATGAAAGCCTACCCCCTGAAGCCTAACCCCTAAACCCCAAACCCCTAAACCTTAAACCCCTGAAACCCTACCCCCTGAACCCTAACCCCTAAACCCCAAACCCCCAAACCCTAAACCCCTGAAACCCTACCCCCTGAACCCTAACCCGAAACCCCTAAACTCCTAAACTCCTAACCCCTAAACTCCTGAACCGACACCCCTAAACCCGAAACTCCTGAACCGACACCCGGTCCTGGAGCCTCCGTTAAAGCCCAGATCCGGCGCAATCGACGCCGTGAGCTCCGCCAGAACGTTCAGCGCCTCTCTGGGTTAGGGTTTTTAGGGGTTCCTTTAAAGGGACTCCCTAGGGGTTTAGGGTTCCTTTAAAGGGATCCATAAGGGGTTTAGGGGTTTGGGGGTTTAGGGTTTAGGGGTTTAGGGTTTATGACTTAGGGTTTCAGGGCTTAGGGTTTAGGGCGTAGGGTTTAGGACTCAGGGTTTAGGGCGTAGGGTTTAGGACTTAGAGCTTAGGGTGTGGGGTTCAGGTCTTAGAGCTTAGGGCGTGGGGTTTAGGACTTAGGGTTTAGGGGTATTTCTTGCTTTTTGGGCGTGTCAAGGTTTAGCGGCGCTTCGGTTTTTGGGATTTTTGAGGGTTAGCATGCTTGAGATCTTTCAGTTAGGGGTGGTTTAAGGTGATCTTTAGAGTTTTCAGGTCCAGACGTTTTTGGGTCGGAAGAACAAGGAGGTGCAGGACCTTAGGAAGGAGGTGAACTTAGAGACCCAAAAAGCACACAGGCATAAGCATGTTATGGGGACATCCCTACCTTATTGGCCTTCCTTTTAAGGAGTTTATATGGGATATCTCGACCCTTCTTTTTGCTTATGTGTCTTGTTCGGGCTCTATGAACACGAGTAAGATGTGGTTCAACTTTTACGGGTGGAGGATTGGTTTGTTGAGGATTGCTCTTCACGCGAAAGTCCATCACCAGCTGGATCGCGGTGACAAATCAGTGCCAAACAGAAACGTTTCGTTTCGGCTACTCTTACACATGTCGGCTAGAACGAGCATTTAAGACATACAGCCCTCTTCCACACCGGCTGGGAGCTTGGCAACCACCATCCCCGGGCCCGCATCTCCTGCTGCAGGTACGTGTCACTGCCATGAGCGACAGACGTAGCCGCCCACCCTAGGCAATCGAGACTCCGGTTCCGACAGCACACAACGATCAAACTGTACTTCTTTTTACGTCTCCCAATAGACTCCGGTCTTCAACATCAAGGGGAGGCTGGTTGTTCACATCTACGGCGTGGTGGCGGCGAACGAGACCGAGTCGAATCAGGCAAAGTCGAAGCTGAAGGCAAAGTCGAAGCCGAGGGCAAAGTCGAAGCAGGCCCAGGCAAAGTCGTAAACCCTCAACGTCATTGAAGCCTAAGTCCCAAAACCCTTCTAGATCACATTAAAGGAACCCTAAAGCCTAAATCTCAAAACCCCTATAGATCCCTTGCAGATCCCTTAAAGGAGCCCTTTACAGGAACCCTACAGCCTAAATCCCAAAACCCTTATAGATCCCTTAAAGGAACCCTTCAAAAGAACGATAAGCCCTAAATCCCAATACCCTGATAGACCCTTTAAAGGAACCCTGTAAAAGAACCTTGAGGCCTAAATCCCAAAACCCTTGTAGATCCCTTAAAGGAACCCTTCAAAGGAACCCTAGAGCCTAAATCCCAAAACCTTATAGATCCCTTAAAGGAACCCTTTAAAGGAGCCCTTTAAGGCCTAAATCCCAAAACCCTCGTAGACTCGTAGACCCCTTAAAGGAACCCTTCAAAGGAACCCTAGACCCTAAATCCCAACACCCTTGTAGATCCCTTAAAGAACCTTAAGGCCTAAATCCAAAAACCCTAGATCCCTTACTTGGAGGATCATGAGACTTAGTAAGTCAGGTTATAAGTACCTTAATTGGGGTTATAAGTAGTTATAAGTACAGTTACCCTAATTATAACCCTAGTTACTAAGTCCCATGATCCTTTAAGTAAAGGAGCCCTTTAGGGCCTGAATCCCAAAAACCCTAAACTCTGAGTGGACGGCCCGACAGATCTCGACTAAGTTCTCCTCGGCTTCACCGAGCCAGGACACCTTCGGCGGTTTGGGGAAGAGGGTTTAGGGTTACGAATCCAACAGGGGTCCCTTAAGGGAACCCTTGAAAAGACCTAAGGAATCCTTAAAGAGCCCTTTAAGACACCTTCGGAGAGGAACCCAAGGGTTCCCTTGAAAGAGCCCGAGCATTCTAGAAATCCTGAGAGAGCCCTTAGAGGGAACCCTTAGTAAACTTAGAGAGCCCCCCAAAAAAGGACCCCCCCCCCAAGAGGGCCCCCTGAAAGGAACTCATAAAGAGCCCTGAAAGGAATGCTTAAAGAGCCCTTAAAGGACCCCCAGGATCTCTAGGGCCCCTTGACAGGACCCCCGTAAAGGCTTCCAGAAGAGGTTTCTTAAGGGGTTTAGGCTTAGGGTTTAGGGTTTCACAGCTCATCCCTTAAAGCCTTAAGGGTTTAGGGTTTAGGGTTTAAAGCCTTAAGGGTTTAGGGTTTAGGGTTTAGGGGTTTAGGGTTTATTAAAGGGCTCTCTGCGGGCGCAAAGGACAAAGATCTTTTATGGACTTCGGGGTTCTAAGGGTTTAGGGTTTAGGGAAACCCTAAACCCTAAACCGGACTTCGGGGTTCATGGTTTAGGGTTTAAGGCTTAGGAGGGACCTTAAACCCCGAAATGCTGAACCCTCAACTCTAAAACCCCTGAAGATACTGAAGAGTAAACCATAAGCTTAGGGCTTAGGGGTTTAAGGTCTTGGCTCTTCGGGCTGTGTTTTAGTTTTAGGCGTTTGGGGTTTAGGGTTTACGGCTTAGGGGTTTGGGTTTAGGGTTTCGGGTTTGGGGTTTGGGGTTTAGGGTTCAGGGCTAAGGTTTAGGGTTTAAGGGCGTTTTTGGGAGGTGTCAACTTCAAAGGGTAATCCTCATTCTCGAGCTAGAGCCTTTACAAGGCGCTAACCAGGTGCTCCTACTTGTCAGGTATCATGGGGAACTAAAGGTTAACCTTTCTGGTTATATGGGGATTATACAGGGGCTATACTATCCAAAAAAGGGTTAAAGGTTACCTACTCGACCACTAGTTGTTTGGATGTTCTCTGCAGGACCGGTATAATGACCGTGGGATTACTGTAAAGAGCTTCAGGATCGCAGAATTTCAATCTTCAGCGCCGAAAGGCTAGCTTGAAAGTTTACCCCCAAGCCCGAGACCCCGCTCATAGCTATATTCCGTGGGCCAAAAGCCCCAACCATGCGGAAACCCAACAAAACTCGAGAAGCAAAAAACTTCCAAAATTGAAAAGTCCACAAAGTGGCTCTAAAGTCACAGAACCACGACTGAACAGACAAAGACAGAGAGAGAGAGACACACACACACACTCGCAAAGACAGCACACATGTAGATATACATATACGTATACGCCTATACATGTACAGATACATGCATGTATATATATATATATATATATATATATATATACATATATATATATATATATATACATATATATACACATATACATATAGAGAGAGATACATACATATTTTCTATGTATGTGTTTATGGGTGGATGTATCGCATCGCATATATGTACATGCATATGTACGTATGTAAGCACCTACGTATGTATGTATACATATACAACATGTGCACAGATGCATATGCATATATATATATACATATATGTATATATATATATATAGCCACAAACATATGTGTAGAAATATATATATATATATGTAGATACCGAAACCCCCGAAGAAAGAAGCGGGCCTTGTTCTGCAGGTAGGTGCGCCCCATGGTGTCATGCTCCAGCTCAGGGAACTCCGGCTGCCAGCCTCTCAGAGCCCAACTTGATATAAAGGGCTTGGGCTTAGGGTCCAGGATTTATATAGGGTTTAGAGTTTAAGGTCTAGGGTTTAGGTTTATGGCTCACAGTTTAGGGTTTAGGGAATATAGGGGCCTAAATAATTGGAGTACGGTTTTGGGGCACATTGTACTACTATGATATAGGGTTTATTTAGGGAGCCCAACTAGATGTAAAGGGTTTAGGTTAGAAGCTGCCCCCACCCTGTAATAGTGACTATAAGGGTTATAGTAGGGCCCCATTATATTCCTATTATACCACTATTACAGGGTGGGGGCCCCTTCTAAGGCTTAGGGCTTAGGGGTTGAGGGCATTGGGTTCCTTTAGAGGGGTCCATAAGGGTTCGAAGAGGACTTCAGGGCTTAAGGGTTTAGGGTTTACGTTTCAGGGTCTAGTGTGTAGGGCTTGGGGTTTAGAGTTTGCGGTTTCCTTAGGGTTCCTAATTTAGTTTAGGGCTTAGAGTGTTTGGGGTTTTAAGGTAATATTCCTTAGGGTTCCTAGTTTAGGTAGAGTATAGCTATAAAGCATCCCCCAGAACCCTGTTTTAATGAGAAAAGGCCGCCACACTGCCCAAAAAATGTACAGTACGGTTTAGAGTTTGAGGTTCACGATTTAAGGTTTAGGGTTTACGGTATACCCTAAACCCTAAACCCTAAACCCTAAACCCAAAACCCTAAAAGGATAGGGCACAAAACTGACCCCAGAACTGAGGACCGAAACCTCCAGGATCTAGCAGGTTAGGTTCTACCGACTGTTTGAAAGGTCGGGCCAGAGGGCTGTTCGGGTTTAGGGTTTGTAAGGGTTGAGGGTGTAGGGTTTGTAAGGGCTGAGGGTTGAGGGTTTAGGATTGAGGATTTAGGGTTTAGGGTTCTGGGTTAGGGTTTAGGGTTTAGGGTTTAGGGTTTAGGGTTTGGGGCTTTCTGGGCTCCATCGCTCGGATATACCTTGGCATTAGAATAACCCACAGCCTAAACCCTAAACTTCTCGACAATGCCTACGCCCTGAACCAAAGCCCCTTCAGCCAAAACAAGCTCAAAACCCTGAAGACCTCATAGAGGGGCTTTGAATTAGACTAGGGTTTTCCGGTAACTGTACACATCTGTGCACTTATATCATGGAACTCCCCTGCACGACCCTGGTCTAGTTATCAAGGCTCTTGTACTACGCCAAAAAATCCCTAAAACCTTACACTCTCAATCTGGGGTAGCCTGGGTAGCATGGGGTTCCTCCATAGACCCGAGCACCCTAAAATGTCCTGGAAGCCTCTTACAGCAGAGGGCTGAGAAGCCAGCGCTAGCTCTGGTATCTACATCTTGGTAAATCCCCCAAACTCGAAACCCCTAAACCCTGAACCCCCAGACCTAAACCCATAAACCCGAATTCCCTAGTTACACCCCTAAACCCAAAGTTTTAAGTGCATTTAGTATTTCCAGAAATCATAAGCAATGCAAGTCACGCAATTTAGCTTCGTCTTAGTAAAAAAGCAAGGCACAGCCGGATACGGTGCCGTCCATCACCCGGAAGCCGACTCATGAGCCAAGTCACGTTCCCGGTGTCGCCCCGTGCAACCCAAATGACCGCCCGGAGCCCACAGCTTCAAGCAGTCCCGCAAGCCAAAGTCCCGCGTCTGACAGACCAGACCGAACGAGCATAGATGTACGACCGCATCATAGAGCTGAACTGGCGAGCTCCTTGGGGGTGACACTGACTGATGCGCGGTCACGGCGATCGTGGTATGTGCCGTGTCACAACACCTCAGATAGACTGCCAGTGCCCCGTCCTCATGGTCCTAGTCCTGGTAGCCAGGACATGTCATTTTTCCGGGGCGTCGCTGGCGGCGATGGGTGACAACAACGTGTGCTGGTGTCGACCTGGTAAGGTAACGTAATATAGGGGCCTTAATAGTTAGAATAGGGCTCTGGGGTATACTATACCATAACTATAACAAGGAACCCCCAAAATAGCATAGGTAATTATTGAGGCCCCTATATTATTTGACAGCCTGCCACTGGAGCTAGGCTGGCCTTGCTTGGCTGCTTTGCCTTTTGGATCTCGGGGTATGGTGGTGCCGGGGGTTTAGGGTTTAGTGCCCGTCATCCGTAAACCCTCGGGAGGTGCGAAGCCCAAAGTGTCCTTGCGAACTTATGCTTCCTGCAGAAGCTCCTTCGACCCTGACGCCCTAAGACCTAAACCCGAAACCCCGAAACCCTGAACCCCTAAGCCTAAACCCCTAAACCCCCAGCCCTAACTTAGGTTTCCTTACTTGAAGGATTAGGGGACGTAGTGAGTGGGATATAAGTACAGGCAAGAAGTACCTTCAATCAGACTAGCCGCTGAATTGCCCAACATATCAACTGCTTACTAAGTCCACTGATCCTTTAAGTACGAAATCTCCTAGAAACCCCGAAACCTTCAACCCTAGACCCTAAACTCTCAACCCCAAACCCTAAACCCTCAACCCCAAGCCGTCAACCCTAAATCCTCAACCCTCAGCCCTAAAGCCTTACAAACCCTAAACCCTCAACCCCAAACCCTTACAAACCCTAAACCCTCAACCCCAAACCCTTACAAACCCTAAACCCTTAAAGGAACCCTTAAAGGAACCCTTACAAGAATCCTTGAAGAACACTACACAGCAAGAAGATCTCAGAAACCCTAGACCCTATACCCTAAACCCTCTTAGAACCCTTATGGATCCCTTTAATTTAAAGGAACCCTTTCAGAAACCATTGAAGGAACCCTGTCAGAAACCCTACCCTAAACCCTAAACCCTTAAACCCTTAAGCCCCAAAACCCTAAAACCCCAAAACCCCAAAACCCCTAAACCCCTAAACCCTAAACCCCAAAACCCCTAAACCCCTAAACCCCTAAACCCTAAAACCCTAAACCCCTAAACCCTAAACCCTAAACCCTAAACCCTAAACCCCTAAACCCTAAACCCCCAAACCCCTAAAACCCCTAAACCCTAAAACCCCTAAACCCTAAACCCCTAAAACCCCTAAACCCTAAACCCCTAAACCCCAAAACCCTAAAACCCCTAAACCCTAAAACCCTAAAACCCTAAAACCCTAAAACCCCTAAACCCTAAAACCCTAAAACCCTAAAACCCCTAAACCCTAAAACCCTAAAACCCTAAAACCCCTAAAACCCGTGGATCTCAGAAAGAACTCCAGGGCTCCCGGCTCTTTCGCTCCCGCAGGGCCTCGGCGGCCGACCTCGGAGCAGCTACCGGAAGGGCGGCCCCCGTAGGGTTTAGGGTTTGGGTTTTTAGGGTTGTAGGGTTTAGGGTTTAGGGTTTTTAGGGTTGTAGGGTTTAGGGTTTAGGGTTGCAGGGTTTAGGGGTTTTTAGGGTTTAGGGTGCAGGGTTTTAGGGTTTAGGGGTTTTAGGGTCCTTTAAGGGGTCCTTCTTTAAGGCTTCTTTTTTAAGGAGTCCTTTAAGGATTCCTTTAGGGATTTCCTTCTTTAAGGATTCCTTCAGGCATTCTTTTAGGGGTTCTTTTAAGGGGTCCTTTTAAGGGCTCCTTTAAGGGTTCTTTAAGGATTCCCTTTAAGGGTTCCTTCTTTAAGGATTCCTTCAGAGATTCCTTTAAGGATTCCTTCAAAGGGTCCTGTAAGGGGGTCTGTTAAGGGTTCCTTTAAGGATTCCTCTACGGATTCCTTTAAGGATTTCTTTAAGGGCTCCTTTCAAGGGTTCGTTCTTTAAGGATTCATGTAAGGATTCCTTCTCTAAGGATTCCTTTAAGGGCTCCTTTGAAGAGTCCCTTTAAGGATTCCTTTAAGGATTCCCTTTTGGGGTTCCTTCAGGGATTCCGTTAAGGGGATCCTATAAGGATTCCTTTAAGGGGTCCTTCAGGGGTACTTTTCGGGGTTCCTTTAAGGGGTCCTTTCAGGGTTCCTTTAGGGATTCCTTGAAGGACTCCTTGAAGGGTTCCTGTAAGGGTTCTATCAGGGTTTAGAGCAGGGTTTGGGGGATTTTGTAATAAGGGTTTTGGAGTTTAAGGCTTAGGGTTTGGGCTCTTTTGTAAAAGGGTTTTGGGCTTAGGTCATTTTGTATAGGATGGTTTGGGGTTTGGAGTTGAGGGCCGTAGGGTTTGGCCGTGTCAAGCAGAGGGAGTTGACGAACTTTTCTAGTGTTGCCATTGGATTTTAGAGGGTTTGGGTCGACAAGGGTCGAAACGAGTCTGATACAGATTTTAGGTTTAAGGTTCAGAGTCTAGGGCTCTATAAACCCAGGTTCTGTAATACAGTCCCACAGTTTTACAGAGTTTCTGCCAGGTCGGGCTCTTACAAGGATTGGTAGGATAACCTAAACGCTACACCCTAAACCCTGATCTCTAAACCCTTCCGGCACAATGCTTTTAAATGGCTTCACGGGGCTTGAAGTGGAGCCTCAGCAGGTTCTGGTTAGGGCTTCGGGCCATAAGGTTTCCAGGGTTGTAGTTTTGGGGCTCTGAAAAGTATTTATGAATAGGTACCTCTATAGGAACCATAAGGGAAATTAAAAAAGTTTCCCAAATTGCCACCTAGTTTCAAGTTTTGTGTTAGGGCTTTGCATTAACTTGTAGAATTGTCCCGGTGTAGCTCTGGAAATCTTACGCCGTAATATATCCAAGGAGTTACTACTTGAAGGCTTATGGTGTGGGATCTCATGCTCATTCCTCAACCCTGGACCTTACACCCTAGACCCTGCAAGCTTGGAGAGCCAGTGCAGCCTTGCAAATCCCAATCCGGGCTGTCACTTCCTCAAACTGTAATTATAAGCTGCTTCACATGGGTGGTTGTCAAAATTAAGGTCCCTTTTTGGGTACCCTAAATATTAGGTGCCGTATCATGATAAGGATCCCAAAATCCATAATTTTGACAACCACCCACATTATGATTTAAGCTACGCCGTAACTAAGGGGTCTTGGATGGTCTTGGGCTCTCTGGGCATGCGCAGCCCAGCTAAAAGCCTCTGAACTCCTGAAGCTACGCCCTAAACCCTACTTGGAGGGTCGGGGGACTTAGTAACTGGTTATTTTAGGGACTTATAAGTACCATAACCCCAATTAGGGTCCCCTCTAGGGTACTTATAAGTCAACTTACTACCTACTTACTAAGTCCCCCGACCCTCCAAGTAAACCTTAAACCCTAAACCCTAAACCCCAAGCCCTAAACCGAAAGCCAGGAAGTATGTAGTGCAAGCCCTGAGCCGTCAAGCCCTCCTGAACCCTAAACCTCTAAACCCCTAAACCCTAAACCCCTAAACCCCTAAACCTTATAGTACCCTTAAAGGGAATCCTTAAAGAACCCTTAAAGGAGCCCTTAAAGGACCCCTTAAAGGACCCTAAAACCCCTAAACACTAATCCCTGAACCCCTAAACCCCTAAAACCCCGAAACCGTCAGCCCTAGACGCTACGTCCCGAAAACCGTTACCTCCTTACCACGGGGATCTGAATAACTCATGATGGGTCAGGGTGTTTTTTTTTGTTGTGGCCCCTTTTTGCTCGGGCCCCGTGTCAATGGTTTCTAGAATTTTTTTTGCTGCGGTCCCAGGGCGTGCAAGGTGTTTTTTTTTGCTCCGGCCCCGCCGAAAGGCAGGGGAAAGAGCGGGGCCAGAGCAAAAAAACAAACACCACGGCCCACAGTGAGTGAGTGAGCTTCCGGGCGGGGCCGCAGCAAAAAAAAAACACCCCGACGGCGAGCTGTGGGCCGGGGCGACCCTTCCGGGGCAGGGTCTGGGTGGTGTTTTTTTTTTTGCTGCGGCCCCGCCCGGACGCTCACTCACTCACTGTGGGCCGGGGCGACCTTTTCGGGGCGCGGGCCTAGGCAGCGATGCTTTCTCCTCCGCCGGAGTGGTGTTTCTTTTTTTGCTGCGGCCCCCGCCGAACTCGGCGAGCCAATAACAAAAAATGTCTGGTGTACTACATCGGGTCTAAAAAGACCCGGCGGGGCCACAGCAAAAAAAAAAACACCACTTCCACTCATGATGATATGCCCTTTGAACACCTATTGTAAACTCCAAAAAATTGGAAACCTAACTAAGGACAAATCGTGCTGGGATTCCCTATACTTTGCTCTTAGGGATGGAGGCTATCGGGTTTCCAACTTTTAGGCTTCTGCTGTATGCAGTCATGCTCCAATCAAAGGGGAAAAGGAAGGACCCTTAATAAGGACCCCTAGGTATATACCGTTAATATAGCTATTATATACCCATTACATAGCCCCTTTCTAGGGTAGGGGTCCCCATTAAGGGTCCCTCCTTTTCCCCTTTGATCCAATGTACCCCATGTCCCATGCTCCAACTATCGAGGCGCCGTTTAGGGTTTACTGCAGGGTAAAAAGTCTGGGGTTTAGGGTTTGGGTTTTTGGCTTAGGGGTTTAGGGTTTGGGGTTTAGGGGTTTAGAGGTTCAATTAATTAGGGGTTTAGGGGTTTAGGATTTAGGGACACCCGGACGCCCTCTCAGCAGCACGCTGGCGCGTGTCGGGGGCCACCGGAAGCTCCAGCAGCGCATAGTCGCGCGATTGCAAGGCCTGGACTTAGGGGCACAATGTACTCTAGCGGCCTCAAGAATTCAGCTTCCTTTTAAAGGTTCTTAAAGGGGTCTATATAAGGGATCTATAAGGGTACTATAGTAATAAGGGCCTTCAATAATTAGAATCGGGTCTTGTTTAGGATTTGGGTTTTGCGGCTCAGGTTTCGGGTTTAGGGTTTGGGGCTTGCGGTTTGGACGCCATAAGGGGTTCTTGGCTGACTTCTGAACCCCTCCTAAAAGTTAAACTTTTAGCCTCCTTATTATAGTTCATACAGAAACTCAAGAAGTTAAAGTCTAAAGAGCCCACCAGAAGAGCGCCAAGTATCGGGTACTATAGGGTATTATAGGGCACCGTCGGGTATTATAGAGTATCGAGTACTATGGGGCATTCTAGAGTTCTGAAACGGTCTTGAATATTTAGACTAGGGTTATGCCCAGAAAGCCCTATACCCCTTAATTAAGGAATATAGCTTAAATCTTAATATGAAGCCCTATATGATTTAAGCCATATTCCTTAATTAAGGGGTATTGGGCTCTCTGGGTGGCCGGTTTGTTTGAGGGTATTCATGTTATGGGTCCTACCCAGTTTTGAGCGGTTCATGGTGCTTCCTGCTTGGGGTTTTCCTACTTGTCGGGTATCATGGGGAACTAAAGGTTAAACTTTTGGTTATATAGGGATTATATAGGGACAAAACTACCCCCAAAAGAGGTTAAAGGTTGCCTACTCCACTACTAGGCTTCGGTTGAGGGTTCAAGGGCTGCTTCTAGAAGATTGGCCAAGACCACTACCATTCCCAAACCTCTTCACCCTCAACGGTTAGGGTTTAGGGTTTAGGGTTTAGGGCCTTAGGGTTTAAGGGTGTAAGGGTTTAGGGTTTTGGGTTTAGGGTCTAGGGTTTAGGGTCTTGGGTTTAGGGTTTAGGGCCTAGGGTTTAGGCCGCGTCGCTCCAGTGGACGATCCCGTCCCATTCCGGCCCTGTGGGCACTGCTGTCCCCAGAGAACCCAATACCCCTTAATTAGGGAATATGGCTTAAATCATAATATGAAGCCCTATATAATTTAAGCCATATTCCTTAATTAAGAGGTATTGGGCTCTCTGGGTCTGCAATGTGTTGGAGACAGCTTGGCGACTCCCTGCTGTGTACAGCGTGAGCCACGCGATCGCATAACTTCGCAGCGCCCTTTTGCGCCGTAGCTCAGGAATCAATTCTCCCAAGCTTCCTGAAGCGTGACCATGTTGTTTCAAGTTTCACAATCACATGGCCGATAATTGGTAACTGCTCGGACTGGTACATGGATGATAACTGATAACTGCTAGGAGACTGGTGCAGGGAACACCGGACCTGGCATGGACCATGCAAGCATGGGCCGACAAGTCAGGGTTTAGGGAGGGATGAGTCAATGAGGGACTTAGGCTTTGGTCTTCTGGGGCACTTAAAGTATCACGGGACTTAGCCTTGGGAGAGCACGGAAGATTCATCCTTTGTGTCGTCCCAAGCCCTCATATCCCAGCACCGGCAACACCCGGTACTCCCCCATCCGGGCCGCCCTCCAAGTGGGCTTCGGGAAAGTTTAGGGTAGAGGAGTTGACGATGGTGCTTGCTTGTCCAAGCTTGAGCTTCTCGAGCTGTGCACCCAAAGCTGCCCAAACCACTTAGGGTTCATGTATGTTTTAGGTTTGAAGTAAGTAAGTGTGGTCAGAACTAGTAACTACCCCCTCCTCTTATCACATACACCACCCAAGCGTAAACCCTCAAACCCTATAAACGTTTAACCAGGGTACAGTAGCTTCGCTCGTGGTCGAGGATGTGCCTTTTGCCTGACAGGCGCGAGCGATAGCAGTTGACTTCTTTCTGGCACCTGGTACAATACCAGCGCAGACCTCCCTGAAGTGGATGGTAGATGCCGGGTCTGTTCTCCTCGAGCCAGCTTGCCACCGTCATCAAGGCCACGCCTTTTTTGGGTCGGCCTGGTTTCGGAATCTGGAGCTCCACAGCTGGCTCGTTCGGCAGAGGCTGCACGGGCGGATTGTCCACGGAAGCCAAACCCTAATTCCAAAGCCGGAAGTACAGGCGACAATCAGTAGACTCTCGTAGTAAAAAGGAATGTTCCTTCACTGGTAAAGGGATCCGATACCATTGACGTACATGTGACAACCAAAAACCCTAAAAGCCAGCGCAACCCCTTAAATAAACCCTTGTAGCGGATATAATCGCTCTAAGCCCGAAACCCTAAAACCCCGACCGCCAAATTCCAAACCCCTAAACCATGAACCCCGAACTCTAAACCCTCAACCTCACACCCCCAAATCCTAAACCCTAAACCCTGATCCCAAACCCTTAACCTGGAAGCTGCCCTTAATATGGGGGCCTTAAACATTTAGAATAGGGGCTTCTTTAAAGGGTTCCTTAGATCTATGAGGGTATTATAGTATAGACGCCTTTAATAATTAGAATAGGGTTTTGGGGCCCACGGTACGATAGGTATTAATAAGGAACCCCAAAATAGTATTGGTAATTATTAGGCACCCCCATATTACCCATGGGATGTCTAGTCTCAGAATCTCAGCACGCCAGCCTCCAGCACTCCTGCGATGTCCTCCCGCTTGACGTCCATCGTGGGGGACGGATGCTAAAAGTCGGATTCGAGGTTTTCAAAGAAACCAGAGAAGAGCTTAGGGTTTAGGGTTTCGAGTTTCATGATTTCGGCCCAAACCTCTGCCCAAGCCACTGAGACTCTGCAAAAATCTGGGTTCGGGGTCTGGGGCTCAGGGCGATGGGCTGAGGGCTTGAAGCCAGAGGGTCTGAGAGCTCTGGGACTAGGCTTCGGTGTGCATCGGTAAGCTCAATCCCAAATCCTAAGCCTGACGCGACATGAACCCTAAACCCTACCTGTAGCCGAAAAGACATATCCTTTTTGAGGGACTAAACATAGAAACCATAACAAGGACCCGAAAAGGGTAGGTCTTGTCGGCTGCAGGTAAACAAGATAAACCTTAAACCCCTAGACCCTAAACAACCCTCAACCGGTGCATCAAGGGGTTACCGGAAGAGACCTCACGACAGCGTCATGGAGCCGAGATCGGTGCACGAGGCTGTGGTTCAGGATTGAATATAAGGGCCTTAATAACCTTAATAATTAGAATAGGGTTTTGGGGCCCATTATACTATAATCATAGTAAGGAACCCCCAAAATAATAGTGGTAACTAGTCAGGCCCCTATTTGAAGGGTTTTGGGTTGGCTGCCAGTTCTGCCCCTGCTGGTTTGCCACTGCCGATGTGGGAGCATTCATAAAACCCTAAACCCTAAACCCTAACCCCCTTAGCCCCCTAAACCTTATAGAACCCCTAAATGGGCCCTTAAAGGAACCCTTAAAGGAACCCTAAACCCTAAACCCTAACCCCCTTAGCCCCCTAAACCTTATAGAACCCTTAAATGGGCCCTTAAAGGAACCCTTAAAGGAACCCTAAACCCTAAACCGTATAGAACCCTAAATGGGCCCTTAAAGAAACCCTTAAAGGAACCCTAAACCCTAAACCCTAACCCCCTAGCCCCCTAAACCTTATAGAACCCTTAAAATTGGGCCCTTAAAGGGAACCCTTAAAGGAACCCTAAATGGGCCCTTAAAGGAACCCTAAACCCTAAACCCTACAAGGCAACTCTGTAGTGCTTCGAGCCTCAAGGCGCCTTACCCCACCGAAAAAAAAGCAACGACTCTGCGGACCCCTCTAGAGTCTTAGGGTTTAGGGTTTAGGGGTTTAGGGTTTAGGGGTTTAGGGTTTAGGGCTTTAGGGTTTAGGGGTTTAGGGTTTAGGGGTTCAGGGCTTTAGGGTTTAGGGGTTTAGGGTTTAGGGTTTAGGGATTTAGGGTTTAGGGGTTTTAGGGTTTAAGAGTTTTAGGGTTTAGGGTTTAGGGGTTAGGGTTTTAGGTTTAGGGTTCAGGGCTTTAGGGTTTAGGGGTTTAGGGTTTAGGGCTTCGGGCTCAGTGGGGTTTGCGGTTTTGAGATTCTGAAGTAGCCGTGAGCGGTCAGCAAAAAAGGCGGTTCTGGTCACAAGTAGGCATCAGGTTTGATCCTACCTGCAAGAACTACCGTTTCCTTTAATAAATAATGAGCGTATTCCTTTTCATTTAACTTTAACTCTGTTTCAAGGAGGCGACTCCAAACACAAAAGAATTCAAGTCATAAGTTCAAGGGTTTGTACTGGGCGCCGTTGCAGGCGCTGAAGCCTACAGAATTTCCATACTACAGGCAGGTCTTACGCATAAAGTTTGACCTTAACTAAGAAACATCGGTTGAGATTCGTGTTGCGGATCCTCCGGCAACTTAAGGAATCTTCCTGTGAACTTCGACCCCGAGCAAAATTGTGTCTTAGGAATTAATGGAACCAGACGTTGCAATTTTGTGTACATGCCCCTAAGAGTCCAAGGGTGTTGAGCTCCGAGGTCCAGACCCCTAACCCTACACTGTAAAATCGTTAGCAGGGTTGTAGTTTTGGGGCTCTGAAAAGTATTTATCAATAGGCACCTCTATAGGAACCATAAGGGAAATTAAAAAGTTTCCCAAATTGCCACCTAGCTAGCAACTTAAACGCGACACCCTGAACCTCAACCCCGTAACCCTAAAGCCTAAAACCTAAACCCTGAACCCTGAACCCTCAACTAAACGCTAAATCCTAAACCCTACCTACCGTAACTCTACATCCGACCCAGTGAAGCCAGGTGCTCCCCTTTTGCGGCGGCGCAAGCCGAAGTGGGGCCCTAGGCTGGTCCATACACATTGTCAGGACCCAGCTGGCTTCGGCATCCTTCTACTTGGAGGCTCCAAGTTCAGGGTGCAGATATGGGGCGTTGAAAAAATTCAATAGGTCTCTGGCGTATGCTACCTTTTAAACTATAGCTTCTAGAATTCTGTAGCTATGAGGGGAATCCGTTACCCCTTAAATATTCGAACCTTGCATTCAGGTCCAGGCTTAGAGACGGAGGCTTTCAGAGTCATGCTCTGGGAGGCCTCGAGGTTCTCAGGGTATCTGAGGACTGTGGGTTAAAACTTCGGATATCACGCTCCTACAGCCTAAATTCCTAAACCCTAAACCCTAAAACCCTAAAACCCTAAGCCCTAAAACCCTGAACCCTGAATCCCCAACCCTAAACCCCGCTCCTATAACGCATGAACGAATCTCCCAGGCACCTCTGCTGAGTTGGCAGAAACTCTCTATAGGGTATAGGGTTTAGGGCTCGAACCCCAAACGCTCCGCTAAACTCTAAAGTGCCCTCAAACCTCCTATGGAAATCCTGTAGAATATAGACCCCTTATGAAGCCCTCTAAGCAACCCTTGAAGGAAAGCCCACAGTTGCGATCTTCTTAAAGCAAACTTCTATTCCTTCTTGGGTTTATGTACGCATAACATGCAAAATGTTACCAACTACGGTTGATGATATAAACCCTGCATGACCTTGATGACCCTAAGCCACGGGATTTATGGCCTTTTCCTTATTATGGGTAATGCCGGATTTATATCATCAACCGTATGGCCCTAAACCCTAAACCCCGCCTCGACTCGAAACTCTATCCTTGAAGGCAATCCTAAGCTAGGAGGTGCTTTTACAGCCTTTGAAACATATTAGTAGGTAAGATCCTCGTAAGCCCAATAAGAGCAAACATAAAATGTCTCAAAGCCGGAATATAGCTTAAATCATAATATGGACCTATATAACTCAAGCCATATTCCTTAATTAATAGGTATTGGGCTCTCTGGGAAGCCCAGACGGATTAAGGACTTCTTTGGGGCATTGGGCTCTCTGGGGAGACCCTGCACTCTGCTTGTGAGAACTCCAGGAGCACTGACTTTTGCAGGCTGCAGGCTCTTAGCAAAAGGGGGGACGCCTTTTTTGGACCCTTCAGAGGAACCCTATAGTACCCTTATAGTAACCCTTATAGATCCCTTAAAGGAACCCTATAGTAGCCTTTTTTGGACCCAAGGTTCGGGATCCTTTTAGGTTTAGGGGTTTAGGGGTTTAGGGGCTTAGGGTTTAGGTTATAGGGGGTTTAGGGGTTTAGGGGCTTAGGGTTCAGGGGTTTAGGGGTTCAGGGGCTTAGGGGTTTAGGGGTTTAGGGTTTAGGGGTTTAGGGTCTGGGGGTTTTGAGTGTAGGGGTGTAGGGTGTAGGGGTTTAGGGATTAGGGGTTAGGGTTTAGGGTTCCTTTGAAGGGCTCCTTGAAGGGTTCTTTCAGGGATCCATCACGGATCGTCAAAGGAACTATTAGGGTTTCGGGCTTAGAGGTGCTTTCGGGGTCCATTTAAAGGGTAGTATCAGGGTTCTTTAAGAGATTCTTTCGGAGGCTTGAGGGATGAGCGGTTTCGGGTTTGGGTTTATGGTTTATCGGTTTAGGGCTTTGGGGCTCATGGGTTTATGGGTTTAGGGCTTGGGGTTCATGGGTTTATGGGTTTAGGGGTTTGGGGCTTTGGTTTATGGGTTTATGGGTATAGGGTTTAATGGGTTTATGGTTTAGGGTCTTGGGTTTGAGGGTTGAGGGTTGAGGGTTGAGGGGTTTAGGGTTTGGTGTGTCGGGTTTCGGGTTTCGGGTGTTTGCGGCATTTCTTGTTCCTAGGACGCTGTTCCGACTGTACCTGGGTTGGTTTGCGTTAAACAGGTCGGTGGTGTCTGTATCTGTTCCCAATACTGCCAAGTACGGCCCTAATAAGGATTCCTTTATACAGCCTTTTAAAACAGAAACCCCAAGTAAAGAGACCGCCGACCTCTGAAAGGTTTGAGGGTTTGGGGTCTGAGGCTGGCCATCGATCGGAGAACCGATGGCGCAGGTATGATGTGGAGGCTTAGGGTTTAGGGGTTTAGGGTTTAGAGTTTAGGGTGAGGACTATTAAGTTACTCATACTATTCCTCAAGGTTTCTGAATATAAACCTAGCATGCCAAACCCAAGCCCTAGTCCGGGGCTTTGCGGTAACCAGGGAGGAAAAGTCCAATTTTCATATTTTGTAATGGTTCCTTTAAGGAACAGGTCCAAAAACAAGTCACACAAGGCATAGTACTCCAAAACCCAGATTCTATGTACAATCCAAGGGTAAAAGGAGGGACCCTTAATAAGGACCCCTAGGTATATACCCTTAATGTAGCTATTATATACCCATTATATAGCCCATTATCCGGTAGGGGTCCCCGTTAAGGGTCCCTCCTTTTCCCGTTTGATACAAGGTAACCCTGAACATATCAGGCCCCTCTTCGAGGATCGTGGAACTTAGTAATTAGGGTTACGCATAAGGTAACTATAGCTACAATATATTGTAACTACTTAGAATAACGCTACAACCTACTTACAACCTTACTTACTAAGTCCCATGATCCTCCAAGTAGATTCGGCGATACAGAATCAGGGTTGTAGTTTTGGGGCTCTGGAAAGTATTTATGAACAGGTACCTCTATAGGAACCATAATTATAAGGGAAATTAAAAAGTTTCCCAAATTGCCACCTACTTGGAGGGTCGGGGGACTTAGTAAGTAGGTAGTATGTAGACTTATAAGTACCCAGTACCCTAAAAGGGACCCTAATTGGGGTTCTGGTACTTATAAGTCCCTAAAATAACCAGTTACTAAGTCCCCCGACCCTCCAAGTAGGAATATGCAACCCCATGTTCAAGCTTCTGGCGTTTAGGGTCCAGTTGCAGGTTCAAGGCTCAGGGTCCAGAATTAGGGTTTAGGGTTCAGGGTTTAGGGTTCAGGGTTTAGGGTTTAGGGTTTAGGACACATATTTTGAATACAAGAAGGATGATGCATGTGCGCAAATGCAAGGGTCCAGGGCGGTACCCCTCGGTGCTGGCCATCTTTGCAATCACGTCGTCAGCGGCTCGGACCAAGAATCATCCTAGTCCCTGAAACCCGAAACCTTCCTGAAGAGTGAAAAACCTAACCCCTGAAAGCCCTGAACTCTCAAAGCTAAAGGCCTGAACCCGAAACCCTAAAAGACGAAGTTGCTAAACTCTGGAGGCCAAATCTGCGTCTAAGAATTTCGGTGTTGTGGCTATGAAATTAAGGATGCAAACAGAATACAAGGATTAGGGGATTAAGGACTACTGTAGCCAAGGGTGAGTGCACCCTAAATATCTCTACCCTGACACCAAAACATGCTGGAGTGCTGAAGCCCCTACCCTGCCGATACCGCCTCAGAAACACCAGAACCCAAACCGAATTGGTTAGAGTCCACCCAGGTACAGAGAACCTCAACCCCAGCACATCTCTTTGCACGAAACCGTATACCCCAACAACATAAAAGCCAAAAGGTCTCTTAAACCCCCAAACTCGAAACCCTAAGCCCGAAACCCTGTTGATGAATTGCGCTGAAGGAGTGTCAGCCCTGAGCACGCTTGGATTGCAGAGAGCAGCAGCCGCGCATGCGCTTGCCGGGGATCGGGGGTGAGTAGCATTGACTGTCTTCATCTAGGCATGTTGCTGCAGTGCCACGACCCCACGTGAAGGTGAGACAACACGGATTAAACCGGCCTAAAGCCTATACCAAGATATAACCATATAACCTGAGCCCTGAAGAAAGCCTTAACCAGAGACCGACCTACCAGCGGCTGAGCAAGGGTTAGAGAATCACGAGTCTCAGGAACTTAGTTGACCAAGCGCCGAGTCTGAAACCTGTACCCACCAAGCCTCCATGAAGACCCAGAAGCCAGAAATCTAAACCCAAATAGGGCCCCAAAAAAGTAAGCATAAATACGGATAGGGATATCCGGTTAGGGCTTAGGCTTAGGGTTTACGGTTTAGGGTCGGATATCCCATATAAATCCCCTTATCATGAAGCCCAATAAGGTAGGGATATTCGTATAACATGCTTATGCTTATGTGCTTTGGGGTCCCCAACCAAAGGGGTTTAGGGTTTAGGGGTTACGATGGTAAACCCGGCAATGGTGGCATCCCGAGCTTCGCCAACAGATCGTCAGCACCGTCATCACCAGCATCATCATGTCATGACAAAGTCATACTCATATCGGCAGCTACTCATATATGACACTACCCTACACCCCAAAAAGTGTAAAACCCCAAAAGGAACCCATAACCTAGCACAAGGGGTCCCGCACTTAGTTGCTGCTTGCTCAGGCCAGCGTGATTGCATGCTTCCCGTCTTTCAGCTTGATGTTATTCCTGAGCACATCCAATTAATTAGGGACTAGGGCTTAGGGCTTGCGCTTTGGGGCTTGCGGCTGTGGGTTTAGGGTTGTGGGTTTAGGCATAGGGTTTAGGACACTGGGTCGAGTGGTTTAGAATTTAGGGCTTGCGGGATACCAACTCTGCCTAATGTAAGCCCTGAAGCCGAAAATGCCGAACCCCAAACAGAGCCTTATCATCGCCACGTACTACAGGAACCCTTGAAGGAACCCTAAACCCGACCCAGAGAGCCCAATATCCAATAATTGAGACACGTAGACTTAAATCTTAATATATTCCAAGATGTCTCTGACAAGAAGGCAAGACCCAAGCAAACTGCTGAAGTACAGTACTCGAGAACAACAAGCAAGAAACTGTGCACCTTATGCTCCCGGCAATGACAGTCCATTTCCTCGGGCCTCTCTGCGAAACCGTAGCCCTAAAACCTGAAACCTCAACCGTTTTTTTGTTTAAGCCCCGTTTTCCGCCCCTAGCCCTAAACTTAAACCGCGTTTAGTGTTTCGGGTTCCCTGAACCCTGAATTCTGTTTGGAAGGCCTCCGTCTTGCGCAAACTCCAAGTCCAACCCCTTAAATCCGTGAAGGGTTTGGGGTTCAAGGTCTAGGGTTTAGGGTCTATAAGATTTCCCTTCCCCCGACTTAATGACTTAAAAAACTTAAATCATTAAGTCAGGGCCCCGGCTGGATCCAAGATCCAAGATTGCAGAAAGAATTTTCCTGGATCCATCTTGGAGCAGGTGCCCCGATTTAAACACTTAAATTTTTCCAATGTTTAAATCGGGGCGCGTGGCTCTCGGAGCGGATCCAAAATTTTGTTTCTGCAATGTTGGTTCTTGGACCCAGGGGGCCCAGCATTGTGTCTGTCTGGCACATAACGGAAACCTCAATAGAATTCCACATTTCCACATGTGCTGCGTCCAAAGCCACAGAGCTCTGCAAACGTGGAGATGTGGAATTCCATTGGGCTTTCCATATTTCCATATCTGTTGATCTTAATGCTGCAGAGCTCAGGATCACTGGGCTCCCAATATTATGTACTATAGTCTACTCCACCATACCAGACTACAGGTGTGCCGCTGATAGACTATAGTAGCCATTTGTTTTTACACCATTGCGAGACTATGCAACACTGTAACGTCCAAGGCTATCCTATATTGCGTTGGTGCTAGACTAGGCTATGTTCGAATGTAGCAAGATGCACTTCCATATACCAAGCTCCTTTGTGCTATGCTGGATTACACGATACCACATTGCATTGCATTGCAGTCGACACTGTACCATACAATACTTGATAATTAATCGTCATCTATGCTCGAGTTTACTGTACTGGGTTTGCCCGCTACATTGCACTTTGCTATGCTAGACTGCATTACACCATGCTAGATTATGGCGTCAATGCTTATCTTCAATACACTGTACTATGCTACGCTCTAATAACCTAAATACATCATATCATATGCAAAGCCGATACAAGCAGTTGAAGGCCCTTCGATTGGTCCAGTGAAAAAAGATTAGCCTAATGGGAAGTCGAACTCATGATTTCACACTCATCGCATACGCGGACATAACACACAATACCAAAGAAAGCACAGCCTCAGTTCGTACTTGCGATATACCCCGCCATTTTGGCACCGAGAGTACTGCGAGCAGATACCCTGCGATGTCGACCCCGAGCCTTGTAAGTGGATATGTGGTGTGCATGGTACCACATTCTTCGGTTCATGAACGCAAATCGCTCTTTCTATCACCTATGCTCGTGCTTTATATAATGACGTAAAACTGACGACACAATAGTACACTAGACTCCTGACTATAACTCTTTACACTATGCTAGCGCACTATACCTTGCCATATCATGCTATGCTCTACTATACCCACCTAAAATAGTAAACAGGGCCACGCAACAGTGTATTATCCTGCACCATGCTGCGGTAGTGCTATACTAGAGTATCGTATCCCATATAGTGTATGCTATACCACACTGTAATATGGCGTCAACGCTACAGTATGCTATCGTGTACTTTACTGCCAATGTCATATCGCAACATATTGCAATACACTAGACTAGAACATAAGGCTGATCTCTGCCTTCTACCTTCGATCTACAGTGTTCCTATTCAACAGTTTCGTATGATATCAGACTACCATAATAATCTGTATCTATTGCATGGTATACGGCTGTTCTGTATCATACTATACTACACATATATGATGAACTAGACTATACGTCGCAATACTGCGCTATACTTTTCTGTCCCATATTACGGGGCACCATGCCATATTATAACTTACGCTCTAGTATACGGGCACCACGCCATATTATATCTTACGCTCTACTATACCCTACTTTGTATGCACATGCGAAAAGTACCAGAATTCCACGCCTGGTGCCTCATAAGTTACGTTAATTAAAGCCCGGCCGGATCCTGGTCAGAGGCTTTTGGGCAAGCTTAAAGTTGGTTCATGAGAAGCTTCATGAGGAGCAAGCAGGCCATAAGATAGAGTCTACCGAGAATACATCGTAATTCACGCTGTTTCATATGGCTTCTATCTAACAAGAGCCTTGACCAAGGTAATATACGGATAGGAAACTACATGAAGGTGGGTCTTGGAAGGGGGTGACCATGGCTGCTTCTGGGTGGGTGTTGCTCATTTTATGTTTTCGACTGTTTGATGTTGTGATCCCGTGTGGAACAAACAGGCGTCCACAGCGTCCTCCTCCCTAAGATTTAGGGATTAAGGTTCAGGGTTCAGAGGTTAGGGTTCAGGGTTCGGGGTTCAGGGCTTAGGGTTGGAACCTAGCCCTAGCGTCCTACATCCCAAAAGTTCCTGGCCATTAGGGCTGAGGGCTTAAACCAGAGTCAAAGTTCGTCAAAACTCCTACTATCGGGGGGAAGGATTGGCAATGGCACTTTTAGAGTGGCTCTACGATATTATCCCCTAAACCCTATCCACATGACTACGGTTTCTAGACTAATACCATCTCAGTACCTTAAACCCGAAATGTGCTCCAGCAAAAGGGGTTGGGACGTCTTCGCCCCGTAGGGATGCACTTGATATACATCGTTGCATTCCTGGAATTTGCGGGTTACGAGCATGACTTCGGCCATGGCGGCTGGAGCTGAACCAGAGAGGAAAAGTACCTTCCTCAGGCGGTCCTGGCCTGGAGCGCGACCCCACAAGTCGCCACCCGTTTGCAAGTTGCACGCAGGGTGCCTGATGATGCACAGAAGCCAAGAAGCCAGGAAGGTGACAAGGCCGGAAGCAGGAAAAGCGCGTCAGTCGGGAGGCCAAGAAGCCAAGAGATTACAGAGTCGAGCAAGCAAGAACAAACCCTGATAGTAGCCCGTGATAGGAACCCGCCCTTGAAGGAAACCTAAGCCCCAAATCCTGAACCCTAAACCCCTGAACCCCTCAACCCCAAATCCGCAACTCCAATGCCGGAGGAAGGAAAGGCTGTGGCCGGTTTAGGGTTCAAAATTTAGAGTTTAGGGTTTAGGGTTTGGGGTTTGGGGTTCAGGGTTCAGGGTTTGGGGTTTGGGTTTAGGGTTCAGGGTTTAGGGTTTCGGTTTAGGGTCCAGGGTTTAGGTTTTGGGGTGCAGGGTTTAGGAGGAAGCAAAGGCCGCGGCTTCTCTGCGAGGAGGGAAATCCACATCTCCATCTCCTCCTCCGACCCAACCTGACAGGAACTCCATGAGGTTTTGCGGGTTTTGTAGGGTTTAAGGCTTTAGGGTTTAGGGGTTTAGGGTTTAGGGGTTTAGGGTTTAAGGTTTATGGGGGTTTAGGGTTTAGGGTTTAAGACTTTAGGGGTTTAGGGTTTAGGGGTTTAAGGGTTTAGGGTTCAGCAGCTAAGGTTTAAGGCTTTGGGTGCTCAATGAGGGTTCTATGCGAATGTCTAGAAAGTCTTGCAATGCAGGTGGCTCAATGATTGGAATAGGGTTTGTGGGATACGACACTATAACTATGTTAAGGAACCCCCAAAATAGCATTGGTCAGGGTTCGACAGGGTTTTGTGCGGCCTCAGAAGGACTGCCTGATCGGTTAACATTTGCGAGGCCCTGCTTCTTAAGGTTTAGGGTTTAGGGTTCAGGGTTTAGGGTTGAGGATAAGAAGTGTGAGCAGGAGTTCAAATACAACCCAAGGAAGCCAAAACGTCCAGACCCTCAAGATATCACCTGCTTTCTCCCCACCCAGCCCTCCCCACCTCTCAAGCCCTAAACGCTGAACCCGTAAGACTGCGACGGGGCCCCTGTGAGAAACTGTAGAACAACCGCTTACCAAGCAACCAAAACCTACACCCATAAAAACCTTAAACCCTAAACACACAAAAACCCTAAACCCTAAACCCATAAAAACCCTAAATCCTAACCCATAAAACCCTAAACCCTAAACCCATAAAACCCTAAACCCTAAACCCATAAAACCCTAAGTCCTATCGCATAAAACCCTGAACCCCAAACCCATAAACACCCTAAACCCTAAACCCAGAAAACCCTAAACCCATAAAACCCTGAACCCTAACCCCATGAAACCCTGAAGCCTAAAACCACAAAATCCCGAACCGCACGCCTTCATCTGGAGCGGAGGCAGGTTCAGCTCCTGGAAGCGCCCGTCCTCCATGAGCCTGCCGTATTAGGGTAGCTGTCAATATTAAGGTCCCTGTTTGGGTCCCTAGTATAGTGTACGGCACCTAATATTTAGGCTTCCCAAAAAGGGGCCCTAATTTTGACAACCACCCATACATATGGGTAGCTGTCAATATTACGGTTTGCAAGCAAAAGGGAGTTTCCGAAAATTAGGGGTACCTTATTCTGGGT
Organism: Symbiodinium sp. CCMP2592; assembly: GCA_905221615.1. Classification (NCBI taxonomy): domain Eukaryota; class Dinophyceae; order Suessiales; family Symbiodiniaceae; genus Symbiodinium; species Symbiodinium sp. CCMP2592. Next base: position 1,620,932 of record CAJNDT010005001.1, read on the forward strand.
CCTTACAATAAGGATCTCACTATTTAGGGTACTATAATTGGGTCTCCTATTTTCGGAAACTCCATCCAATATGAGTAGCTGTCAAAATTAAGGTCTTTTTGGCTACCCTAAATACTAGGTGCCGTATTATATTAGGGACCCCAAAAAGGGACCCTAATGTTGACAACCACCCATATAGGCTGGTGTAGGTTTAGGCTTTAGGGTGCCTCCATGTATATGGTGCTCAGTTGCTTTTACCGGTAGGGTGAGGTTAAGAGCTTAAACATCAAGGCTTTGCATGGACGTCGTTTTGAGGGCTCTTCACCAGGGTTCTACGAAGGTGCAACGCCCATCAAGGCCCCCCTGAGTAACATCTTTATGACAAAGGTACCTTGTTCTCTACTACTCGGTTCTAGTAAGGGGACCCGAAAACATGAAGGGCAAAAAGGTACTAAACAGGAACCTAGTAGACCCTAAACCCCCTATAGATTCCTTTCGAACCCCAAGGATCCCCCATAGAACCCTTTAACGATCCCTTATAGAACCCTTTAAGTTGCGGTGTGAAAGGGCTCGGGACGGCTCTGCAAGGCTTCGAAGTTGCTCCAGGCTCAGGGGCTCATGTTGGCAGTTTCCGGTGGCGTCGTGTAAGTGTTAGGGCTTCGGGTTTAGTGTTTAGGGCTTAGGGCTTAGGGCTTAGGTACGAGAGAGCTACCATAAGCCAACTTGTGAGGCCTGCATGGGCAGTATTACTGGGAACTCCCGTAGGTCTGGGTTACTCAGCATTCTTCAACATCAAGGGTGCCAAAGTCTCGTATCATTCATCATATGGGAGTTTCCGAAAATCAGGGGTACCTGATTTGGGGGTCCTTATAATAGGATCCTACTATTTAGGGTGCTATATTAAGGTCCCCTGTTGTCAGAAACCCCATATGCCCTAAACCCTAAACCCTACACCCTACATAAAGGGTGGGAAAGCCGTGTGGGCCCCTTAGAACTTCTTTGCTGTTCAGAGTGCGGTTTGCTGCAAGTCCTGGGTCAGACGTACACGACGACAGAATCACGCCGGCAGCGGTTCTAGCGACGGGAGGGAGCCAACACCACTACAAAAAAACTGTGTGGAACTCAAAAATCGAACCGGTCTTTTTTTATAGAGAACAAAAACCCTGTGTAATGTCGCATTTCGGAGACCGCTGTCAAGCAGAATCAATATATCAATCCAGAGGCGCGTGGAAGAGTTCACATTCGTGTTTGAAGCTTCAGCTTGAGGGTTAAGGCTAGGAAGCCCAGTAACCTATAAATGAAAAGGTGCTCCCTTTTCGGTACGGGGTAACTTACTAAGGAACCTAGGACGACAAACAGGGAATAAGGGTACAACTGGGCATCCTAGAAGGTTTTACAAGCTTTACGGGTTTAGGGTTTGGGATCTCCAGCCTTCACAGCCCTATACTTGAAGTGTCGCGGGACTTAGTAGTAAGTAGACTTAGAAGTACCCTAAAAGGGACTCTAATGGGGGGCTATGGTACTTATAAGTCCCTAATTCAACCAGTTACTAAGTCCCCCGACCCTCCAAGTAGGGGGCTACATCCCGAACGACGTAGATAGCGGATAGCCCCAGCCCCAGCAGGATGACGAACATGCTCATATTTTGCAACAATCTTCAACCTTCAGTGGATCGGTTCAATATGGAATGGGGTTAGAAGTCTGTCCCGAGTCATACTTGGACCATTATATAGGGCCTTTCACAAGTAGAGCGGGGTTTGGGGGTAGGTTATAGTATGATTGCAATCATGCACATTCAGGAACAGTTTTGTATGGCTGAGGGCCCACGAGCTGAAGTGGCACACTTGCGGAATGCAGTGATGCTGACTCCAAAATGGGGGGTCTAGAAGGGGTGCTCACAAGGAACTACTAGAAAGGTTCTGATAAGGCTTCCTGTACGGGGCTTCTATAATTAAGTTGCTTCCGTAGGGGGGTACTGTCAGGGTGTGCCTACCCCTGCAATGGCGGCCATTTCGTCCGTCTCTTAAGGGCCCCAAAAAAAGCACATAAGCAAAAATTAGGATAGGGATGTCCCATCTAAACCCCCTTCAAAGGAAGCCCAATAAGGTAGGGATATCTCCATAAGATGCTTGTGCTTATGTGCTTTTGAGGTCCCTAATCATCTCGAGAACCCTGACATCCACGGTACCGTTTTTTTCCGTTGTGTGTCTAAGTGATCGCGAGCTTGGTACACCATTCGAGGGAACGCTGTACATCAAATTCTGCAACTGGTGCTGCCAAATGAAACTTGCTGCATCGAGCAAACGAACGCGTAAATTAAATTCGACCCGTTTCGGCAGCTCTGATGAGAGTGTCAGTTGCATTGTCAGAAACCATGAACCCTGAACGGGCCACCTCAACAAGCACATAGTCAAAATCCATAGCACACTCCGAAAAGCTACTGTAATTCGATCATAGAATACACCCTCACTCACAGCATTACCCTCCCTCTGCCATTTTTTGCTTTAGGGAATACTCCTTACTTACTTGAAATTTACTACCTCTTTCAAAAGAGGGCAAGCAGACCCTAAGCCCTATACCCATATAGAATCCCTATAGATCCTGTTAAAGGGACCCTTAAAGGAGGTTTAGGGTTTCTGGTTTAGGGTGTAGGGTTTAGGGTTGGGGGTTTAACGCTACAGAACCTACTTACTAATTAAGTCCCCTGAATACAAACCCTGTTAAAATCCTTTCAGACCCGGATAGAGCCTTGTAAAACCCCGTCGTTAACACCCCATAAAGCACTGTGAAACTGTGAAACCCTCACAAAACTCCCGCACAGAAGGGAAGACCCTGTACCTGTGAAAGCCTACAAGGCTTTAGCCATAAATCTGTCGTTAAAACCACATAAAGGGAACTCCAGAAAGTTGGAATATGGATTAATAGGAGGATCCCCTATAATTTACCTTAAAGGGATTGCGATAATGATATTCCAACTTTCTGGCTTCTACTGTAGAGCACTACAGAACGTCAGTCTCGCATCGAAGCTCCACCACTCTCAAGGGGTCGGCTCTTCGGCATCTGCGTGGGCTTTGCTTGAAAAACAGATGGGGTTTCTGGAACCCACAGATCCCACCGACTGGGTAGGTTTTAGGGTTCAGTGCTTTAGGGTTGGTTTTCGGTTTAGGCTTTAACGCTTTGGTAGGGTTGTCATAGGCTGCTAGTAGAGCTCTTACAATTTTGCTACGATTTCTTGGCAGGACATTCACAAGTGTTGTCCGAGCTTTCGGAAACCCCCATATAGAGCCCAGGAAGAAGCCCGCCCCAAGGCGGGCCAGCGTTAACTCAAGGAGGCACAGGCCCTCTTCACCGAGGCCAGCAGCGTCGTAAACGCGTAAAGCCGCAACCCCGAAGCACAGACCCGAGTTGGGGAGCCTATATTAGTACATTAGTATATTAGTATATTAGTATTTGTATATTTGTAAGTATCGTGCTTAGAATTTTGGCTGTAGACTGGAAAGCTGAGGGCTTAGGGCTGAGGGCTTAAGGTTCCAGTCAAGCCGTGAGAATGAACACAAATGAGCATTAAACCCTGTAGCCCTAAAGATGCGATATGTAGAATACACCCTGCACCGCTAGCTGACCCCTAAACTCTAAACCCTAAACGCTAAACTACCCCTAAACCCAAACCCCTACACCCTAAAACCCCTAAATCCTTAATCCCCAGGCGCGAAACAGAACCCTTATACATACCTCTAGAGATCCGCTTTAAATAGCCCTTAAACCCTCAACACCAAAGCGAAGCCCGATAAACCAAGAAACACCCTAAGCACTACATTCCCTAAACCCTAAACCCCTAAACCCTAAACCCTAAACACCTACACCCGAGGCGATGCACTACTTGCGGGTTCATGCGTAGTTATAAGTAGGGTGATAAGTAGGCCGTATAGTAATCCCGGAAAAGTTAGAACATAGGTTTAGGATGAACAGTGCTGGGATCCCATATATTTTACCCCTCAAGGACATGAGGATACTGAAGTTTCAACTTTATGGATTCTACAGTATAACTCCATGTATAACGATCCATGAACCTCCAAGTGCTCACAACGGAAGATGTTGGGCTCACTGCTCAAACTTCTTTGGCTTAGTCAACCTGGGGCTTGATGATGTTTGAGGTTTCCAAGTTAGGGGTTTAGGGTTTAGTGGTTTAGGGCTTAGAGGTTTGGGGTTTAGGGGTTTGGGGTGTTTATGGGTTAGGATGCGACCTGATAGCTTCTACAGCAGCTCGAGCATCTAAACACGACCAGTTCTTGCATCGAAAAAACCCATAATGTAGGGGCCGTAATAATTGGAATAGGATTTCAGGCTCCTTCATATAGTAAATTGTGAATCTAGTGGGGAACCCTGAGGAAGAAATGCTGGTACTAATTTAGGCTTCCCTATTCGACATTTCTAGGCCTGAGACAACCCCTGAGCAGCCACCCAACTCTGGCAAGCTATCACAGAACCCTCCGCCCCTCCTATGTTTGGACCTTACACAACCCTAATACCAAAAAACTACAGAACCCTCGGAAAACCATATAAAACCTCATAGAATTCTTGCAAACCCTTACAAGCCCTTAAAAACCGATGGCGATGGCTCAGAAGCCCAGGAAGGAGAAGAATCCCGGTTTCCTCGGTTCCAGATGTGAGGATTCGGAAGATCTTGGGAATGAAGGCCGGGTGTCGGATTGAGTTCGGGATTTCGGGGATCTCAGATCTAAGGCCGAGGTTTCGGAACTACGAATTTGCGAGTTTAGGATCCTGGGGTTCGGGATTCCCAGAGACTCCAATACCCTCTAATTAAGGAATATACCTTAAATGATAGTAGGATCCCTCATATGATTTAAGGAATATTCCTTAATTAAGAGATATTGGAGTCTCTTGGTTTAAGGCTTAGAGTTTAGGAGTTAGGACTAGGGGACCCTTGGTGACAGAGACCCTCTCAGTAAAATCCCAGACGCAGGCTTAAGAAGGGTCCCTTTAAGGGCCCCGCCAATACTACGGTTGATGATATAAATCCTGCATTACCCATGATAAGGAATATACCGTAAACCTCATACTTTAGGTTCCTTAAGGTAATGTAGGATTTATATCATCAACCGTAGGGTTTCAGTTTAGGGTTTCTAGGGTTTCCTGGGCCTTGAAAGGTCATGCAGGATTTTATATCCTAAACCCTAAACCCCCTATAGATCCCTTTCAGGAACCCCTATAAAGGTACCCCCTATAGATCCCTTTAAAGGGAACCCCAGGAGTTTATATCATGAACCGTAGGAGATCGGAAGTTCATGGGAACGGGCCGCAGAGCCGAGGGTTTCCAAGGGTACAAGGAGGGACCCTTAATGGGGACCCCTGGGACCCTATAATGGGCTATATAATGGGTTTAGGGTTTAGGATTTATAGGGTTTTTTTTTTGAACGCCTTTTTCGACCTCGCATCTAAGGTTGGGCGAATCCACTTGTGTGGAAGGCTACTTCCGGACTAGGCTTCACGCGTAGTCACCCTTGAGGTTCATTAGGCCCATTCGACAAACGACCCTCATTGACTGTCGGCATCTGGCTTGACCCTGTTGTTCCATGCATCACATCCTCTCCGTCCGCCTCATCAAGATGTGTATCCATCATCGTCACACCCATATCCGGCTGTTGCCACTGCGGCGTTCACAGGCTGCGCTCCGAAGCGGCCGTGCGACAGACCGACACCCGCTGCGATCAGTGGGGCCACCATGGTTCGTAGGTCGGTCATAACATTCCCTTCGAGGATGCTGTAGATGCTTGGCGCCTGTTTGAGCAGTCCAGACAGCCATGGATGACTGAGGTGGATGTAGGGAAGCACCCTTGGGATTTTCATGAGCACGCCAAGGACAATCCTTCGAAGAGCCGGGCTCATCTGGAGGAGTCCGTTTGCCCGCAAGTCGAAGGTCGTGCGCAACGCACGAATGAGTGATCGTGTGCCACTCGAGCCTGAGATTTATAGGGTTTAAGGTTCAGGGTTTAGGGTTTAAGGTTTAGGGTTTAGGGTTTAGGGCACCCTAGAATGGGCTATATAATGGGTATATAATGGCTATATTAAGGGTATATACCTAGGGGTCCTTATTAAGGGTCCCTCCTTTTACCCTTGGAGGGTTTGGGTTTAGGAACCAAGCGAATCAACCGGGCAAGAAGACCGAAGAGCCTATAACCCAGAGAGCCCAATACCCCCTAATAAGGAATGAATATACCTTACATTCTGCGGGGGCGCCATATTATGATGTAAACTAAATTCGAAACTGACGAAAGAGATGAGCACCCGGACGAGCCTGAGCTAATCAAGATGCGGGGCTACCTGTGGATCAAAAAACCCTTCTCTTATATTACGTCGTTCCGAAGAATACTACCTTTTCGGGTGGGTTCTCTAACATGGCGTTTTATACGCGTCCTTCAAAGGGAGGCTAGTTGAGGTTCAGGTACTGCCTGCTTTGTAGGGTTTGGGGGCGGCAGGAAGTGGGACCCTCGACTTCCTCTACTTAGCTCCAACACACACAGCCCTGATACTCAAAAACACCTCAATCAAGAAGTATGACTGCTTGAAACTGTAAAGGGTTGTTGGGGCTTCGGGAATGAATCAAAACTCAAAACCCTAAACCCTAGCTTTTCCTCCGAACTTGCATGGCCCGAGATGCTTGTTGCATGGCAGCCCGCGAAGAGGCACAAACTGAAACCCGGTGCTGCCTCAAGCTGGGCTTTGTTTTGGGGTTTACTGAGTAAAAGGCGCCCCTAACATGAGTTGTAACTTTAGTTCCCTTACTTATACCTACGTAATTACCCCACTTATGACTATCTGTGAGCCTCCAATTAGGGCTGGGGGGTTCCTTTAAAGGGATCTGCAACGCGAACTGCAAGTCCACTATAAGGGTTTTAGGATTTGGAATTTAGGATGATTCAGGGTGCGCGGCGTTGGGTGGCTTGAGGTTTAGGGTGCAGGGTTTAGGGGTCTAGCGTTTTCAAGTCAAGCTGTGTCGTTCATAGGTCGCATGAGACTGTTTGTATAGAGCGGTTCATAACAAGGCCTTCTCACGGACGAAGTAGCACTCGTCGGCACAGCACACGCAGTAGTACCGTGGGCCGGCTATATGTTGGCAGACTCCCGACCGGTGCTGCAACATCCAGGCCAGCAAGTGAGGAACCGCGGACCCGCGGGGCGGGCGGCCAGGCTTCTACTATTTGCTGAAGAACCCCCAAAAAATAGAAAATATATTCCTTATAGGGATAATATAGGGATTATTATTTTCTATTTTTTGGGGGTTCTTAAGCAAATAGTAGGCTTCCGTGCTCTCAGAGCCACGTACTTGTGGAGCAGACCCATCCTCGATCGGCTCTACTTGGAGGTTCATGGGTAGTTATAAGTGGGGATATAACTAGGGTAATTATACATATAACCCATATTAGGGGACTTATAACCCCACTTATAACTACCCATGAACCTCCAAGTACTGCGGAAGAGGACTGTGCCTGGACCACCGGACGCTGCTGCTGCACAGGACTTTTCCCCTCTCGAAGCTGCCGACAAACGGGGCAGCGAAGGACATTGCCGCGAGCCAGCGCCAAACGTATACTCCTTGATTTTTGATTCTGGGGTGTTGAAATCTCTGGTATGTGGAGAATCCCCCAGATTCCCAGATGCAGCGGAGTTTTGCGCAGCTCCGACGACTTCTCGATCTAAGGCTTAAGGCTGTTACTTGGAGGTTCATGGGTAGTTATAAGTGGGGTTATAAGTAGGGTAACTTTACCTACAACCCATATTAGGAGACTTACAACCCCACTTATAACTACCCATGAACCTCCAAGTAAGGCTGATGATGGCTGATGACTGTTCGACTCAAAGATGAAACTTTGAGGAAACAACAGACCCGCAACATAGACTTGACTTGAAGAGGATGCTTATTGCAAGAGCCCACCAAAGGACTTCAAATTTTCGAAACCCTGCATTCAATCCGTACATGCGAGCCCCAAACCCCTTGATCTTTAACTCCAAATCCGCTAAACCCCCTAAACCTCATGCAGAGGCCATGAAAACCATAGAGAGCCGGCAGAGTTTAGGGTCTGGAGTGGAGGGCTCAGGATACTGTTCAGGGGCTTACAGCATACGGGGCCAGGGTTTTTCATGTTCAGCGTTTAGCGCTAGGATTTCGGGGGGGATCGCAAGACGGGCTAATGCTGATCCCATCGGCTTGCATGTCACGCTTACTCTTACTATTACGACTACTCTTAGTACTGCTCCCGGCAAAATTGAGAAAGTGGATGACATGGCTTTTTCTATACTCTTGCACAGTCAATTCAGCTGAACTGCCGACCTGACATCGTAAACCATCTGAAGCGGGCTTAGGGCCTCGGGTTTAGGGTTGAAGGCTCTACTTGGAGGGTCGGGGGACTTAGTAAGTAGGTAGTAAGTAGACTTATAAGTACCCTAGAGGGGGCCCTAATTGGGGTTATCGTACTTATAAGTCCCTTAAATAGCCAGTTACTAAGTCCCCCGACCCTCCAAGTAGGGCTTAGGGTTTGCAAAGAGGATGAGCAACAGCTTGTGACCATCCTCTGCCCCAGTCAATGCCTCGCACCAAGAGCTCGGATGGTGTTACAGACGGGGCAATAATAATTATCTATACTTTAGAAGGGGCCCCCACCCTGTAATAGTGACTATAAGGATTATACTAGGGCCCTACTATATTCCTATTATACCACTATTATTACAGGGTGGGGGCAGCTTCTAACCTATACTATTTTGGGTGTTCCTTTTTGCGATTGCAGAGCATAATGGGCCCCATAAACCCTAATCTAACCATTAAGGCCCCTGTAGTATGTCGATCCTTGGACCAAGCCTGGGCTTAGGCGTTGCTGCCAGAGGCTGATGTCGAAGATCCATCTTTGTCCCATAAACCCTCGACTCGATCCTCTGCCCTAGAGTTGAGGGTTTAGGGTTTAGAGTTTAGGGTTTAGGGTTTCGGAACAGAACCGCAAAACCCCTGAACCCAAGGCTAAACCCAGAACCGCGAACCCTTGAATCCCAAGCTAAATCTTGAGCTGCAGACCCCTGAATCCTAAAAACCCGTAAACACCTCTAAGCCCCTACATCCGAGAGCCTTAAGCTCTGCGCCGTAAGCCTCAAACTCCAAACCCTGAACCCCTTGACTTTCGAGACTGATCCCAAAGCCCTACACCCTGATCCCTACGCCCTCAACCCTGAATCCTGCTCTCTAAGCCCGATATACAACCTCAAAAACCTTAGCCGCACATAAGCCTCCAAAACCGTAACACCAATATCTTCCAAAACCCAAAGCGGGAGCTAAATCGCCCTAAACGCCCAGGCGTCCCTTCTGCTGGCCTTCCACGACGTCCACTGGGTCGAGCCGCACGACGAGGCCATCCTCTGAAACAAGTTTGTGCTTACTCCTTGGGGTTTAGGGTGTAGCGTCTAGGGCTTAGGTTTTAGGGTTTATACGGTTTAAGGCTTAGGGTTCACGGTTTAAGGCATGCTTATTCTTTGTAGGGGCAACGGCTAGACTAGGGCTTTATAAGGCTTCTATGCATCCTCATCCTTCGCCTTTCCCTATCCTCACTGCCGTCTTCATTCTCACCTTCTCCCGGTCAGGGTTGGTGTCTCGCTCACGGTTCAGGGTTCAAGTGTTCAACCTGCCGTGATAGTGTAGGAACCTGATTGAGAAACCGTCGGGCCTTTATTAGGGCTCCTTGTATGAACCCTACTGTTTTGGTATTAGAGGCCCAGGGTTTCTTAATCAGGTTCCGCCGTTACAGTAGACCCCAAACCCCTATAGATCCCTTATAGAACCCCTTAAGGATCCCTGAGAAAGCCCTTTATAGGAACCCTACTAAAAGGTTCCTACATTAGGGCTTAAACCCTAAACCCTAAACCCCTAAACCCTAAACCCGTAAACCCCTAAACCCTAAACCCCTAAACCCCTAAACCCCTAAACCCCTAAACCCCTAAACCCCTAAACCCCTAAACCCCTAAACCCCTAAACCCCTAAACGCCTAAACCCCTAAACCCTTAAACCCCTAAACCCCTAAACCCCAAGGAACTCCCCAAGTCCTGCATCAATTTGTGCATCCTAGGCCTGGACCACGCGTAGTTTTTAGGGTTCCTTTAAGGGTCCCCTTAAAAGGGATCTATAAGGATTCTATCAGGGTATAGGGTTTAGGGCCCTAGTTGTAGGTTCATGGGGAGTTATAAGTGGGGCTATAAGTAAGGTAACTATAATTATAAGCCCTGTTTAGGGGACTTATAACCCCACTTATAACTATCCATGAACCTCCAAGGTGGCCTGGACATGAATTAGGGTTTAGGGTTAGGGGTTTAGGGTTCGTTAAGGGCTCAGGGTTTAGGTTTCAAGGTTTATGTAGTCTTTTTTAAGTGCAGTGGCCCTTTCTCCGCATGCCAGGTCCCAAGCCCACCCCTCTACTGGAGTGTGCGCACTGCCGGACATCTAGAAGAAAAACATCCAACGAAAGACTCTATCCCTGAGAAGGCTTTAGAAACCAAGATAAATGGTGGCTGTCAAAATTAGGGTCCCTTGTTGGGACTTTATTATAATACGGCACCTAACATTTAGGGTACCCAAAAAGGGACCCTAATTTTGACAACCACCCAAATGCCTAGGATGAAAAGACAAAAACAAAACTACGAGTAACACTGATTCAGCTGTAGCAATAGAAAACAAATGGACTTGAAAGCTTTCCCGGGCCTTCGCGTCCGGTGCGTTCTCTGCGGCGACTCGGGCCACTCCCTCCACGTGCATCTCGGGCGCAGCGTTGTAATCCTGTTTCAGGGTCGAGCTGGTACTGTTGATGATATAAATCCTGCATTACCCTAAGGACCCTAAACTATGGTAATTATGGTATATTCCTAATTTTGGGTAATGCAGGATTTATATCATCAACCGTATTAAGGTCGAGGTTTTCAGGGCTCGTGGGGGCTAGGGCAGGGGCCCCCAAGGGCTCGAAAAGATTTTAGGGTTTTGTGGTCCTTGCAAGGATTCCAAAAAGTGTACATACGATTTTGGGGTATAGAGCTTTATCGGCTCTTATATGCGGGTTTCCGAAAATAGGGGACCCTAATATCGTACCCTAAATAGTAGGATACCCTATTTTAAGGACCCCAAAATAAGGCACCCCTAATTTTCGGAAACTCCCGTATGGGTTTTGGAGATGGCCTTCACAGGAGTTTACAAGGGGCTAAAAGGTTAAGGATTTAGGATTTCAGGGAGGGTTTCGGGCTTAAGATTTGGGCTCTCGGGCTCCATCCGAAAATTAGGGGTACCTTGTTTTGGGGGTCCTTATAATACGGATCCTACTATTTAGGGTACTACGTTAGGGTCCCCTATTTGGGAAACTCCCACGTGGGCTCTCGGGTTCCAGGATATCCAAACATGGTTCTATAGGGGAGCTACCTTCAGAGCTTAGTGTTTACGGCTCCTTAAACGGGCTCCTTGAAGGGATCCTATAAGAGCTACTATGGCCATAAGGCTTTAGTATAAGGGGTACCTAGGCCATGTTCCTTTAAAGGGTTGACAACTTAGGGTTCAGGCATGGTCGCGGCTTAGGGCTCCGAGCTCAAGGTGTAGAGCGTCCGATTCAAGGTTCACTGCTTCGTAGTGCCCTGTATTCCCCGAGACGTGACATTTATCTGCCGTACAAGCTCCTACCCTAAACCCTAAACCCCAAACCCTAAACCTTTAGGGCTCAAACCCCAAACCCCTTGAGCCCCAAACCCTGAGTCGGCCCGCTGCAAAGCCCTCACAAGCCCCTATGATACCCGCACAAAACCGTCAAAACACCCTTATCCACGCATATATCAAACCGTACTGAAGCCCTTATGAATGCATCTGAAACCTCATCATGCCCTGAGTCCCCAACCCTGAACCCTAAATCCTAAACCCTAGACCCTACACTACATAGTACCCTTAAAGGAACCCTCAAAGGAACCTTATACACACCTTCTTGAAGAAAGCCGGCAGTCCGACATCCAGGCTTTCATGTTCTCTGGCTCAAGCTCCGGATTGTTGCAGACATTCCTGGGCAAACCCCCATAAGGGTTTAGGGTGTAGGGCTTTGGGGTTTAGGGTTCAGGGTTCAAGAAGCAACGTATAATGTAAGCGCCTTAAGATTTATTTAGAATAGGGTTTGGGGGCCATTGTACGAAAGTTAAAAAAAGGAAACCCAAAATAGTATTGAAAGGTAATTAAACCCCTATATTGCGGCTTAAGCTTTTGGTTTTAAGGTTTAGGGTTTGGAGTTCAGCAAGCCCCATACCCCAAGCCCAACCCCTAAAACCGTAACCCGGTCCGAAACCCCACGCCGCACACTCGAAACCCTTGCTCTCAAGCTCCAATCGCAGAACCATGTCTGTGTTTCACTCTCAACCCTAATAACCAGAGATCCCAATACCCCTTAATTAAGGAATGTACCTTAAATGATAGAGGCCTTAATATTATGATTTAAGGTATATTCCTTAATTAAGGGGTATTGGGTTCTCTGGGAACCCCAAGACCCTAAAGGGGTCGTGGGAAGACCCGAGTGTCCAACGCAACATGCTCCGTGCTGTTGCGGGGGAAAAGGTCCACCTCGCGCAACATCTCAAGAAGTACCTTAACCTCCCAAAACCTACTTTTTTGTAGGGTCCCTATCTTTTCGATATTAGGGTGTATAATAAGAACCTACAAAAAAGTAGGGTTTGGTAGTTTAAGGTAGGTTGTGGTCCACCGCCCGGTCTCCTTGGGAAGTTGCTATCGGCCTCATTGCTTTGCATTTGCGGTGCAGGGCTGCCGGCAACCTGTTCCTGCCGCTGGCCGGGGCCAAAGTGAACGCCCCACATGTCACAATGTCCACGTAGACGCGGTTCCGGTGCCCTGCCTTGCACCCCCTTTAAACCCTAAACACTAAACCCTACACCCTAAACCTTACAGTCTACGACGATTTAGGGCATGGAAGTCTCTAGTCAAGCACGCACCTCCCGCATGGAATGTCTACCACCCCACCCTTAGATCCCTTAGATCCCGTAACATTAAGACCTAGGTTCCTGAGTAGCCCCTTCAAAATGAGGGTACCCTTGTTCGTACTCTTCGGTTTTAATAAGGGACCAAAAAAACTGCAAGGGCAAAAGGGTACTACTCAGGAACCTAGGGACAATGCTTGTTTCTACATTTTGTTCAGAACAATGGAAATTAGGTCCAACTATCATACATGATGCTAAGGCGAACCCTGAACCTCAACGGAACCCTCATCGGAACCCTGATCTAGGTTGGCCCTTTAAAGCCTCTGAAAAATATTCGTAAATAGGGTCCTCTTAAGCCCAATAAGGGAAAATACAAAATGTCCCAAAGGCCTACCTAGTGATCGACTGAACTCGTCGGAGGGTCTGAAAAATCTGGCATCCGCGGAGGGCGTGCGGCCACATGTTTCGGGCCTGGGATGTTTAGGATTCAGGGCTTCGGGAGCTAGAGTTAAAGAGGTTAATACGCCAGGGAATAGGACTTATATATCGGGTTCCTTTGAAGGCTGTTACAGAGGTACTATAGACTATACTGAGCTTAGAACCCTAGCAAAACTTATAATTTTAGCTGTTTCTTAGGGATTATAATAACCAAAAATTAACAATTATTTCTAAGTACCCCTGAGTTCATTTGAAGGGTAAGGATGTAGCATCTCACACGCCGAAGCCTAAACCCCGAACCCTAAAACCCTAAACTCTAAAACTTTAAGACCAAACCCTGAACCTGGAAACCCTAAACACGAAAACATAAACTCAAAGAACGAAACCGCCCTAAATTCCGAACCCTCAGAGCTCTTCCAAATCCAAGTCCGTGGCGTCAAATACCAAACATGGAAGCGTTCTGCATAATTACGAATACTTCTCGAGAAAATTACTGAGAGCACAACATTATACCCTAGAACCCTGATTTGATTGAATCTACTGTGCTAAGTGTTGCTCACTGTAATTCTGGGGTCGCAACATACAATTGTTTGGGTTTGGGGCTCAACCCTAAACTCTAAACTCTAAACCCTAAGCCCTATACCCTGAACCCTAAACCCTAAACCCTAAACTCTAAACCCTAAACCCTAAACCCCAAACCTAAACCCGAAGCCCTGGCCTCTAAACCCTCTCCTCCCTTGGAACCCCGAGTCCGATTCACTCCGAAGGCCTGAACCCTCGCACGATGTTTTTCGAGCTGTCCCCCATACCATTGGATCCGAGACAACCCCTGGCCACGACTTGGTAGAAAGTGAAGATGCGCTCTGAAGCAAGCTCCTTGTAAGCCCTGTAAGTCTAAACCCTGCCTTGTAAAAAACGATAAAGTTCCTGCAACACCCACAACATGCTATACATCTTTTTAAATCTTGTAATCAGACTGTATACACCTCGATCCCTAAACCCTAAACCCTAAACCCTAAAACCTAGGCGTTCTGGCTTCAGGATAGGTGTAGTTTCCCTTCGTGGTCCACCTATCCGCTGCCTGGAACCCACGTGCGGCCTTGTGGGCCCACTGCCAACGTCTCGACCCCGGACCGGGGGGACGTCATTCGTTTTTGTGCTGTACGCTCTGCGAGGCACGACTTTTGTTATCCCCTCCTTGTGAGGCTGGATTTGGGTGGAGGCCCTTATTCCTCCTTCATACCTCGCTGTACCTTTAAGGAGGCGAGGTCACTGAACTATTTCCCCTCTCCTTAGAGGCTGGAATTTTGGTGCAACTTCGTGGATGCTTTTCTGGGCCCTTGCACTCTACATCCTTTTCAGGTGTGGCAGCGTTCTGGGGTTTCAGGAGGGCCGGAGAGCCCTCGTGGCACCGCCGGAGGCGGAGACATCGTACCTCTGCCCGGACGATTTTGCGGACCTACCTTACTGGAATCCAATATTCAGTGCCGGTGATACGTGGCGCCATTGCTGGGTTGGAGCAACACCACTCGGCGAGCACTCTACCTGCACTTGCGCGCCAACGATTGGGACGACAGCTTTCCAGAAGGACAATGAGTCAATCCTGGAAGTGTGGGTGCGGGAGTCTGAACAAGCACTCCGCATCCTTTTGCCCAGCTTGCGGAACGCCTTGGCAGCGTGCGAGAAGTGCCTCCCCGCGTCAGAGAGGAGGACAAGGCTGGGCCGGCTGGGAAGCCTCGTATGCCCAGCCGAGCCAGCCGATGCCATGGCGCGAACCGGAGCAGCGACCCTACTCGCCGAGAAAGCGGCGAGGAGGGGGTCAACAGCGCCCCCATGGCGCGCCCAAAGGATCGGCGCCAAAGGGAGGCCAGCCGACCGGAGGCAAGGCCGAGGGGAAGGGCAAGGGCAAGACAACGCCAGTGCAGGCGCCGGCCCCTTCCTCGGCAGACCTACCGTCGGCCCCGACGGCAGCTACGCCGTCGCTACCGCGAAAGCCGGCCGAGACCCAGGGCCCGAATGTGTCTCCGGAGAAGGCGCAGCTCGAGGCGCTGGTGGCAGCTCTTTCTGCCGCGGGCACGTCAGTGCCGGAATCTGTGCGTGCCTTGGTAGCGGAACATCAGCAGGCTTCGGCACAGGGGATAGCACGGTCGCTGCACCGTGCAGTTGCGGACCAGAGCCGTGCCAGGGCCGAGCTACAGAAGGTACGCGCCCATCGCTCGCAGTACCTCACCTCGTGGCGGGATTACATCGACCACATTACCACTCTGTTGGAGAAGCAACTGACAGAGCAAGAGGAGATCCTGGACAAGTACAATGCTGCGGAGGTGGACTGGATCTCCGCGGAGAGAGAGGCGACGCTCGCGATCTCCCGCATGGCCTCCAAGGACAACGCAGGCCTGGAGGAGGATCAAGACATGTTGGATGCGGAAGCCCGCGCCAGCGATGCAGCCGAGACCGAGGTGAAACTACGTGCAGAAAAGGAACAACAGCAGAAGGCGGGACAGGAGCTACATGCAGCTCTCCAAGTCGCCAGGCGACAAGCGGAAGAGCACCTGTCTACCAGCAAGCGCGAGGGTTCCCGCACCCCGCGGCGGCGCACCGACAGCGCGGAGCCGGTGGACGTGGACTTGACCAACGAAGGTCAATCTGCGCAATCTGGAGCGGCTGCTACGCCCTTCAAGCTGGGTGGGCCGGCTGTCACCAAGGAGCCGGAACAACACCCTGGCAAGGCCTAGGCGCAGCAGCTGCGTATGGGCCGCGACACAGCATTTTGGATGAACCAGACTGCATGGGACCTTTGGCCTGCCGTCTTCTGGGAATTTCGCACAGTTTTGATGTTGCTACGCAATGGTGCATGCCAGATGGGCTGCGCCATACCCGCTGGCAAGATGCACGGACGCACTCTGGTCCATTTACCTCCCTTCTGCTGGACCGGTGCATCAGCGAAGCACTTTCAGTGCCCTGTGACCCCGAGCAGGTCTCTGTATGCGCTACTGGTGCCTGCGCTTCCTCTTTCCGGATTCCGGCCTGTCACATGGCCCCGACGGCTGTTGAGTCTGATGCAGAGGGAGACAGGCCTGGGGCCATGCTGCAGAGCCTTGCCGTGAGGCCAGGACCCGCCGCTGAGGCTGTACAAACTGTACAGGCTTCTTGTAAAATATGTACAAAGCATTGCAGGCGTGTCAGGTTCCAGCTCCTTCCTGATGTTGAGCTCTTCCCCGTGGGGCAGCGACTCCGACCCCACTCCAAACCTTGCACTGCCTCTGGACTTCCGGGCATCCTTGTAGCCGACCATCCCTTTGTTCCGGCCCCTCTCAGGCAGGCCGTTCCCACGACTTCCCCACCTTGGGAGTCTCGCTTCCCTGGTCGGTCAGCGAACTCTGCTGACTTCAAGTGCAATGCCCTTCCTCCGCCCCCGGAGGTTTCCTTGCCCAGGCCTGAGCCAGATGGTGTGCCTCCTGTTGAGTGCACCCCCACGCCATTTCTGACCACTTACACTGGCCATGATAATTGCGCGAGTGTGCCGCCCGTCGCGAGCACCTCAGCTTTGCTTGTGCCGCCTGTTGCGAGCACAGCCAGCTTATCGAGACCCGCTGCAACCCCCGTGCGGCCCTCATCTACGCCCTTTTCTTTGGTCCGACTTGGCATGGCTGCTCGGGTGGAAGTCCTTCCTGACCACCTTGACCGCCCAGAACTTCGCAACAGCCCGGTCACGACCTTCAGCTGGGCCACGAGGCACAGGGCGTCTGGCGCACATGCGGATGTCAGACAGCAGGATCGATACGTTCTGTTCGATACTACCAGCCATGCCAGTGTTCGCCGGCTCCCAGCTGGCTGGAGCCTCAACGACATCGTGGCAGATATCATGGGCACTCTGCCACAGGTGCGGTCGGTGCGTTTCCACACCGACCGCCTACCCCACATGCCTGCAGTACAAGTCACTGCGACTCTCCGAGCAGCTGAGCCAGGGGTCTTCACTACGCCCCTAGACCTCCGCAGTGCCGAAGGCAGAATTTGCACCATCGATGCTCCGAGGGCATGCCGCTCTGACCTGCTGCAGGCACTGTGTGTTCACAGCTGCCATCCGACACGTTTGCCCCGGGGACCATTCCACCTGACTGCGCCAGATGGTTCCCTAGCTGCTATTCCCGCAGCTGGTGCTCCCCCCTTCGACTTTGTGAGAGGCCTTCCGGGTGACCACAACCCTGCCAATGATATTCCTGCCCAGGACCCAACAGAGGGGGAGGAAGGTGAAGCTGCCTTTCTCCTACAGTTGCACGCGGGAGGCCCCAGCTCGCACACTGCCAAAGCGAGCCCGGACCTAGATTGCCCTACCCACTGCTTGCCTCCTGAGTGCCAAGGGCCTCTTGAGCGTCCGATCAGTGTGCCTGTCAATCCGCCATCCCTGCTCTCGACAGCTGGCCCGCCTAGGGCTAGCCTTTGGGCCGACAAAAACCCTAGCTACAAGATCCTCCCCGAGCGATGGGCCACCCCGGCCGCCCTACGGATCCCTGCAGGGCAACTCAACTTGTACTGCGCCTCGGAGGAACACCCGGGCACCGAGCGCAGATACGCACTTTTCGACAGGCAAAGGCACACGAGTGTCAGGAAAGCGGCGGCTGATTGGACCATTGAAGACTACGCTGCTGACGCAGTGCTGAATGCGCCAGAACCCACAGCGATTTTTCAGGTCATCACCGTTGCAATTGCGGGCCTTCCCACGCCCCAATTCACCTTGACTCCCGCGGGGGTCCCGGCAACTTCCCTCACTCTACCTATTGATGCCAGGCACATGGGAGGACCCGTACTGGCACTGCTTTTACGTCCGGGAATGCCATGCAGCGAAGTCTTTGACCGCATTGCCGCTGTCTTCCCGGCGTCGCGCTATCTTGTTGATCTCGCGACGCCTCTTGATGGCCTTTTCCTTCAAGACGCGTTGGGAAGAGTATGGGAGGCCTTGCCCGATGACCTCGGCACTCTCCAATGGCTTACTGTGCGCATCGATCGGGCGGCCTTTCCAGGGGCCCCACAGCTCACGCCAATCTCGGCACACTCCCAGTGGACGGGCACGACATCCACCACTACTGCCATGCAGCCGGCGCTGTCTTCCGGCACACATGTCTCCTTTGTCCTCGCGGGGGAAGGTACTCTCATCCGTTTAGCCCCCCAGCCTGTTCAGCAAGTCAATGTGGAGCACTCCATTGCCGAGATGTTGCTTATCATGGCCCGGCAAGGACGCATGCCAAGGAACCCCATGATCTCCTTGTGCACCGCGATGCCCCGCAATCCTGAGCGCCCCAACGAGCTGCTGGTAGGATTCATGATCTACCCCAGCGCCACTGAAGCTACTGACGTTGCCATCCTACAGGACTTCTCCACGGACGGGACCATGCTTCAGGCCATCACCGTTGACAGCGGCACTCGGCTGGAGCACATGATAGGGAGTGCACAGGCCCGCCGAGGCTTTACTCCGGTTCTTAACGGGGTGCCTCGAGCCGCGGCCAATCGCAACCTTGTCACCGGGGATTTGGTCCAGGTTCAGCTCCCACCTCTCACTGCCAGGGTCGTTACGGTGGCCCATATGTACTTCTTGCTACCGGAGCTTCGACTTTTTGCGATGCCGCTAAGTATGCCCTCCATGGCCCCAGTGACCAGGAATCCTCTGGACCCCGGCGCCATTGAAAGGGGCCGTGAAGCAGCGAGGCGCACTTTGCATCTTCGATCGCTTGAGCGCCGGGTGGAGGTTGGTGAGCCCGGGCACGACAACAGACCTCTACTTGTGATGGGGCCCACGCATCCACCTTACCTGCTGTTCATGCCGGTCCCTTTGGAACCTAGCCTACGCGAAGTGTTGCTCTTCTTGTCTTTCTCAGGCTTTTTCGATCCAGGGACGAGCTTTGCGGAGACGCGTGCTTTTTCGCATGGGGTCGAAATTTTCGTGTCGATCCCTCCCCGCAGCACCAGGGCCACAGTCCTGCTAACAGCCCCGGACAGCACGCTCACGTTCCTCCAATTGAACATGCCGGTGGGAATGCCGCTGCAGAACCTTGGGTTACCTGTTAGGAGAGGTTTCGAGCTCGTGCTGCCGGCTCAGGCTGCACACGGGGCTATCATTTGGGACAATGGCCGCCGAAGGCCCAGCTCCGGTGCATCTATGGGCACCGAAGGCACTTCCCTGGCTCAACTTCCTGATATGGCTCTCAAGCAAGCGGCTCGATGCAAGCAACTTCGTGACATCCACAAGGACCTCCGTCACTGCCCTTGCGTGGACGGTGCGCTGCAATGCCCTCAGGAACCATCGCCAGACGACAGCACCCCCGCAGCGAGCCGCCCCCAGGAGGATTCTCAGGAGCCAGACATGCAGCCACCAAAAGTGGGTCTTTCCCAGCTCCACACAGTGGCCATTCCAGCCCCGCTTGGCCGGGGGCGTCTCTGCGCTGAGGAAGCCGCGCCAATGGCAAAGACGGGACCACCCGGAGGCAGCAACACCCTGACTGCTCAGGGCCCTCCGGATGCTCCGTGCCAGCCAAGGCCACACACTGCCCAAAGCTCGCCGCGGACTCTACAATCCGCTACCTCTGTTGAGAGTGCGGAGGTTGATCACGCATGTGCAGTGCAGGATAGCAAGCCCCCAGGCCGCGTGCGACAGCAGGTTGCGGATCTGGAGGCCACCATTGCAGCCGTGAAGATGACCGTTGCCACCCCTTTCGGCCGTCGTGTGATACCAGATGCCAATGAGCATACGGCTGATAACTTTTCTTCCTCCGCTCACCGACCAATCGACCCGGGCTGCAACTCCCTGAACCAACAGGGCCCCGCCGGTCGCATCCTGCAGCCCGCCTCCTTCTCGAACACCATCCCTTCTGCTGCTGTCCCTCCCGTGGGGACCGGGCGCATGCCGCCTGTCACGCTTGCGCTTGACTCCCTGGTGCAACCACCGAAGCCGTGCATAGGGTGGGCCATCGACCATGAAATAGCAGCCCAATGCCTCAGCTCACATAACCTTGCCGGCCTGCACACAGACCTGTCCCCATTGGAGGCTGACCTGCGGGCCCCCACGCTTGCCTGGCGCACCCTTCCGCTATGGGACCCGCGGGTCCGATGCGATGAGGCCTTCATTTTCACAGACGGCTCCTACTATGGGCCACACGCTAGCGCCTCCTGGGCCATAGTTGCATGTTGTGGTCCGCCAAGGCGCCCGAGTATGCAGAGTTGGCTTCCAGGCGGCCACTGCGCACATAGCTACTGTGGGCAAGGAATCCGCTTTCCAAGGCGAGCTTGAGGGCCTCATTCACGCGGCCGCTTTTGCATGCACCACAGGTGCGAGGATCGTCCACATTGCTAGCGATTGCCAGTCCGCCCTTGACTTGATATCGTCGGCCGGTGGCGACAGCCCGTCCCACCCGGCAACCAGAGCACTCTTGGGGCTTCTCAACTTTGCGCATTGCTCAGGCATACAGGTCCTTCTTCACAAAGTTGATGCGCATTCGGGGTGCGGCCTCAATGACCTTGCTGATGCGTTGGCCAAACAGGCAGGTCGATCGGGGTGTGCTGACCCATGGCCCTGGAATATCTCTGCGTTCACTACTGCTGTTAGCGAGTGCGTCCCAGAACGCCTGTGGCTGCTCTGCGCGACAATGACCGCCTGCACCGGGCTCCCTCCCCTACAGGACAACGGCACGTGGGCCGATACTTGCCAGCGTATCGGGAATCGCCCCCCGCCACTGCTTCCCGTTGGATTCCTCGGAGATCCTCAGCCTCCCAAACAGTGTCGGTTGCCACTGCAGATCCTCACTTATAATGTCCTCTCGCTGAAGGGAGTTGCGGCGCATGAACTCATGGCCAAGGGTCTCCGTGCCCACAGCGTATCCTTCGCGGGGTTTCAGGAGACCCGGGAGCAGCGGTCTGGTTTCAGCAATTCCCAAGGCTGGTGGGTACTCAGTGCCAGTTGCGACGAGGCTGGCGCAGGTGGCACACAGGTCTGGATCAACCCGAATCAACCAGGCCTCACCTGGGACCGACAGGCCATATCCATCCTGAGCGCCAAGCCACGATGCCTTGTTGTCCTGACTCGCGTCAATGGCTTGGACTTGGCCATTGTTGTTGCGCATGCCCCGACTGCGGTCAGCTCCCCGGAGCAGATTGACGAATGGTGGGAATACTTGCACGGTCAGGTCCGGAGGATCCCACCACGCTTTGTGCTCATAACCTGCATTGATGCCAACGCCCGCTTTGTCCAAGATCCGGGCCACCCGGACACGCTGGAGGCGACGGCCCTGACCAGGAACAGTGAGCACCTTCGAGACTTTGCGCATGCGACAGGGGCTGGCATCAGTCAGCAGTTTTCCCACACTGGTGCCCCGCTGACCTCCTGGCGCAGTCCCTCCGGACACTCGGCTCTGCTGGATTACATCCTGTTTCCGCGTGCGTGGCGCCCTGCTGCGGTTACTTTGGACACCCCATGCCTTAATGATTTACACTGCGATGTTGACCATTTCCCGGTGCACCTGAGCCTGAACGTCACTTGTGACACGAGTGTCAGACCGGATGTTCCCAGGGTCAGCGCCGAGGCACTGCGCACGCCCCATGGCCAAGCGTGTGTCAGAGCTGCCTTCGCAAGCCTCCCTGCCATCCCATGGTGTACGGACACGACGAGCCACTTGGATCTCATCCATCGCCACCTGCATGCCTGCTTGAAGACACTGCCCCCGGCGCCACCTAAGCCGCGCAACCCGGCGCTCACTGAAAGCACCATCGACCTGGTTGTCCAAAAAAGGCATGCTCGCCGCTGTCTCCGCACTGTAAAGATGCGCACTGCGCGCCTCCAGGCAGCGGTCAGCAACAGGCCGGCCACGGAGGGCGAAAGCCGCCAGCTGGCGACACAGCTTCGCTTGGAAAAATGGCATGCAACCAAGTGCCGTGAGATCCGGGACGAGCTCACACAGGCCATCTTACGGGACAGAGCTTGCTTCGCCCGCAAGGCTATTGCGGATGCGCGAGACCAGGGGCCACGCGAGTTCTCGCATAAGCTCCGAGCTGTTCTCAGGACAGGCCGCAAGTTTCGAAGCCCCCCGCTCCTTCCGGTCCTTTGTACTGCCGACGGGGAGCGCGCCGGCCGCGAGGCTGTGATGGATGAGTTCGCACGCTTTTTTGCTGAGCCAGAGCGCGCACGTCCTGTCCCCATCACAAGCCTCCTGGCGCAGGCCACCGAGCCTGACATCGCCCACGAGCCTCTAGACGGCGAGCAGCTGCCTAGTGTCATCCAGCTTGCGGCTGCTTTTGGGCACCTCAAGCCTCACAAGGCGCCCGGCATCTCAAAGCTGCCCTCTGAAGTCTTCCGGGTTGATCCCCTGGCGAGCGCAAGGGCAGTTTGGCCTGTATTGGCCAAAACTGCCGTGCGCGACAAATTTCCGTTCCAGTGGAGGGGCGGAGCGGCGGCCGCCGTCCCCAAACCTGGCAAGGACGGGACGACACTCGGAGGTTTCAGGTCGGTCTTGCTTTTAGAACCTACCGCAAAGGCTGCACAGGTTGCCCTACGACCCATGATCCATCGCACCTTCGTCGGCATCAAAACCGCCACCCATTATGGAGGAGTTGCTGGAGCGCCCATTTCACTCCCGGCTTTGTGCGCCCGGGCGCACCTGCAGCACTTGCAGCATACCAAAGGTTGTGGTGGAGCCATCTTCGTAGACTGCAGAGCTGCTTATTACAGCATCGCACGTGAAGTGCTCCATGCGTCCCCCCAGGAGCTTCAATCTGATGCCTGGGTGCGGGACAGGGCCAAGATCTTTTTCACGGATAAGGGGCAACAGGATGCTTTCATTGCAGCCCTCCGTGACCACGCGGTCCCTGACCTCCTGCGCCAACAGCCAGTCCTAGCCACCCTGCTGAGGAAACAGCTAGACGGGACATGGTTTTCAGGCAGGATCGACTCACCGGATGTGATGCAAGCAGAAAGCGGCACGGTCCCGGGATCGCCAATCGCCGATCTCCTTTTCGGCCTAGCTTTCCAGCACTTCCTGCACTCAATCGAAGATACCTTGGCCGAGCAAGGATGCCAGGCCTTCGCTACCTTCAGCTGCGGGCAACCTGCCGATGCAGAGGACTCGTCGGCCCCGACCTGGGCGGACGATGTCTGTATCTTGTTTCAAACCTCCCGGCCTGAGGACGTTTCTCCCGCAGTGGCCACCATCATGGCCCGGGTCACACACGGCATGAACATCCAGGGGCTCGAGGCCAACCTCGGGGAAGGTAAAACCGAGGCCATGGTCGTGGTACATGGCCAAGGCTCGCAGCATGTGCGTCGAGACCTGCTCTGCACGCCACAGCCTACCATTTGCTTCCCTGGACCCAAGGGTGAGCAATGTGTCCGCCTCGTCCCTGAGTACATTCACCTGGGCTGTGTCCTCCGTGCAGATGGTAGTGATCTTCCGGGTCTCTTCCACAGGGAGCGCCAGGCCATGCTCCTCTACAGACCTATCCGCAGGCGACTTCTTTCAAACCCGTTTCTCACTGAGGTCGAAAAGTGTGGACTCCTGAAGTCTCGCATTCTCCCTTGCTTTCTGCACGGGGCTGGACTGCTGGTCCTTGCCACCTCACGTGAGCGGGCCAAGTTTGAAGACACCATCTATCGCATGTACCGCGGAGCATTTCGCCCCATTCTGGGCGTATCCTGCACAGGCTTCACCAACCTTGAGGTTGTCTCTGCCCTCGGGATGCCGACTCCCGAAGAGCTGCTGCTCACGCACAGAGCAAGGACCCTGGCAGAGGCAGCACGCGCAGGCCTGTGGCAGGTGCTGCACTGCCTTCACTCCACCGGTTCATGGTGGGAACGTGCGATCGATGCTGCCCTTACCCTCGGTCTTCTGAGTCGGAAGCCGGAGGATGTGGCAGACCTGCGGAAGGTGCTGCGCACTGATCGCGGTCTTGTTTCGCGACTGTGCCGAACTTTCTTGCACAAACGTCGCAAGGGACGCAGCTTCGACCGCACCCTGCTCGCCGCTCGCGAGGCGCCGGATGTGGCGACAGTTGTTGCTGCCGGCGGACCAGGCCTTCCCTGGGCTTGTCCGCAGTGCAGCAACTCTTACGCCTCTTATAGGCAGCTCACTGTCCACCTGGCGCGACGACACAAGTGCCGCACCCTTGCGGTGCAGAGCGCCTTCGGCACAAGCTGCCAGCGCTGCTCCCGCGAGTTTTGGACATTGCGAAGGCTGACCGAACATTTGTCCCGTTCGAAGCCTTGCCTTGCCGCATACCACGAGTCTGATATCTGTCCTGAGGCGCCTGCCCCCACGTCAGGTTCTTACGCGTGGAGACCGGCAACTGCGGTTGCTGGCCCTCAGCCCTTTTGGGCAACCTTAAACCCGGAGATCGGTGAAACCGGGACGGGGGTTGTCTCTTAGGCTTTTCAGCATCAGCAGACTTGTGTCTGCTCTTTTTCACCGTTTCGCTTTGAGGTGCGCCTGCAAGTGCGCTTTTCCTCTGGAACCGCATGCGAATTGGCCGCGCACGTTTGTCTGGGGTGTCCGCCAAAAAACCCTAAAACCTTAACCCTAAACCCTAAACCCCTTGCCTGCGATGCTCTTCAAACCCAATGGAACTCTACGACCCGAAACCATACACCCTAAACTCGAAGCCCTAACGGCTCCAAACCCTAAAGCCTTCCTGTAAAGCTTAAACCAACCTTATGAAATCCTGAAAAACTAATGAAACCCGATAAAGATGCGACCCGTTAGTATCCACAAAAACTCTATTTGAAAGTCCTTAAAAAGCACAACACTCTTCATAAGCCCCCACAAGGTTTAGGGTTTTGGGTTTGGGGTTTAGCGTTACATATCCCAAAAAAAATGAACAACCCTGCATTACCCGAAATCCGAAAGCACCGCAGCCGCCCTGAATTACACAACCGCGCGGCGCCGCGCAGCGCCCAGCCGGCCGGGGAGGTGCGTCCCAGAAACCTTGGCTTAGGATTCTACTATAGGGGCCTAGCTAATTACCAATACTATTTTAAGGGCTCCTTATTATAATTGTATTATAATGGGCCGAAGGACCCTATTCGAATTAAGGCCCTTACATTACCTCATGTTGCGAACAACGGGAATTCTAATCATTTGGGAAGCCCCCAACCTAGCAATGTTACTGATTAACCGATGATGACCAAGAAATATCAGTATGAAAACAACCCGCACCAAACCATGAAATCTTGACAAGCGTTACACAACTCTGACTACCTAAAACTTAATTTGGAAAACCCTATAGGCCCCCCAAAACCCCGAACCACAGATAACAGCTCGTCTAGCACTTGTCGGCGTTCTGGAAAGTTTTTCGAGGCTTTGGGTTTAAGAATTGGGGTTTACGGTTTATGGTTCAAGAGTTTAGGGTGTAGGTGTCCGTCACCAAACTGCCAGTCGGCCGGATCATGGCCTAGGTGAACGAGTTACACGGTCTGGTTGCCAGCTGTCGCCCGCCTCTCGCTTGCGTCTGGAGATAGTGGGCGAAGCCCAATGCCCTAAACCCTAAACTGGAACAGGGAGTACTCTGAAGCTGCATCCAGCGTCCACCCGGCATGTTCCTTCCCCGCTGTCGGTAAGGAAAAACAAACATGAAAACCTCTCCGAGGCGACTCGAACGCGTCGCCTTCCTCTTGAGACTCCCCTTGCTCCGAACAGCGTTCAGGCTGCAGCACGGTGGTCTGATTAGCATGTGGGAGTTTCCGAAAAATAGGGGTACCTTATTGGGGGTCCTTATAATAAGGATCCTACTATTTAGGGTACCATATTAGGGTCCCCTATTTTCGGAGACTCCCATGTCGACAACTTCTTTAACTCAGCGACTGTCTGAACACCGACGACTTCTGAATTGGAGCGCCGCGATGGGACGTTGTTGACGCCCTTCTCATGGACGCTGAAGTAACACTAGCTTCTGACTCACGAATGATGGGGTCTGGGGTTTAGGCGTTTAGGGTTGAGGGTTTAGGGCATTTGGGGCTTAGGGTTCTGGGAAACAGGGTGAATTTCCTCGTGGCTAGAACCCTGGCCGATGGCCTTCTCACTGGGATTGGGCATGTCGGAGAGACAAGGTTTGAGGGCCAAGAGTTTAGGGCTTTAGCGTTTAAGGTTTAGGGTTTAGGATGCAGGGTTTTCGGCTTTAGTTGGTTTTTTTTTTTTTTTAGTTGGGGTTTTAGGGTTCAGGGTTTGAGATTTAAGGGCTTGCGAGACTCACCAGAGAGCCCCCGACCCCACAACTGCAGGAACCTGAAATCGTTTGATACGGTTGATGATATAAATCCTGCATTACCTTAAGGGACCTAAGGTATGGGATTTATGGTATATTCCTTATTATGGGTAATGCAGGATTTATATCATCAACCGTATCATTAGCAACAATAATAATGATCAGTACTACTCTTAGAAGACTACACCCCAAACAGAGCCAGGCAACAGCACCGCCCGGTTGCCCTCCAGGGGGATGATGCCTTTGTGTCCTCCAATCAGGGTCTGGGGTTTAGGGTTTAGGGTGAGTCTAGGAGGATTGGGGGTGCAGACGGAGGCTCAGCAGACTAAGCAAGTAAGCTTTGCAAGTCGTAAGTACCATGACTGGGGTGATCCTGCGGTGATCCTCAGTGTAACTTACTTTTTACCTGGGTAGCAAGTCCCCTGATCGTCAAACGTAGGGCTTGGGGGGCGTTTTGCAGCAACTCTTCCGGTACAAGTGCCAGGCTACTTAACCTGTTAAACCATGAAGTCCTGTTTAGATGCTTTACCCGGACCTCCGACACCCTCTCTAGCGTCGGATATAATCTTCTTAGGATAACCACGACACCACCCAAATCGACTGTGCACATTGGAGCGTCCGTGTAGAGGGTCAGTGAGGTGTTCGATTCCGGGACGGGTACTTATAGCTGTGCTTAGATCCTACTCACGGATTTTTGCCAGCAGATTGGCTTTTCATTGCAGTGGGGGTGAAGGCGGGAGGAATGAACATAGGGGCCTGAAAAATTCCTAATGGTGTCCCCATGTAGTTCCAATACAAATATACCACCGATATACACGCAGAATGTCTAAGACAACTAGTTTGGTCCCTATTTTGGGCGTTGTACAGCTAAGCTTCGGGCTCACGGTTTACGCCAGTTGTGGTTCAACCATGTAGGAGCCCGAACAAATTGCAAGGATTGTCCGGTACGGATCCCAATATTGGGCTCGTATGTTGAAGGTCGCCTATCTTCTGAACCTCCCATAAAGCTAAACAGGGAACAGCTTACAGCCCTACTCAAACCGCGAGGATGCTAGACAAGAAATTTTGCTATATCCAATGCGGAGGTTGCAGGGTTTAGGGTTTTGGGCTTTGTACAAGGGTTTGGGTTTAGGGTTTAGGGTCTTGGGTGTTGGGTTCAGGGTTTAGGGTGGTTCAGGGTTTAGCACAAAGGCTTACCCCTTAAACCCCTAAGATCACTGAAACCCAACGCCCCTGCTAGTAACAACCCGTCAACCGTACGCCCTAAACTCTAAACGCCCCAGGGCATGTCCAAATAAGGATGAACAAGACCAGATGCATGAGGTTATGTATAATAGAACCCATTGTTGGCTTAGCTAAGAACAAAAATACCAACAATCACAGCAATCCTAACAATGACTAAAACAACACTCCGGGAAAAGAAGAGTAGTAATCATAATGATTACAGCGATCATACTGGCTATCCGAATAATGATAACATCAACGCTCTGCTTATTTTTGTCACCGCTACTTGTCTTGTTGCCTGTACTATTACCATCGTTGTTAATATCAGTAGTAGTACTGGTCTTACTGTCATGATTTTACTATTATTATGAGTATAGCGATGATTGATTATTATTATGATTCTAAGTTTTCGTGCGATTATTCATGGTATTGTGATGTTTTCATATTCGTCGTCTTAATCTTCTTGTTACTGTTCTTTGTATTGTTGCTGCTGTTGTTGTTCTCATTATTCTTCTTACCGGCGCTCTTAGTATTGTTGTTGTTGGTAATATTCTTACTGTTATAACTGTTGCTATGACTGTTGTGAATAAGACTACCGTTATAAATCCTATTCTAGCCCGTAGTAGTGGTAGTAGCAGTAGCAGTAGCAGTAGCAGTAGCAGTAGCAGTAGCAGTAGCAGTAGCAGTAGCAGTAGCAGTAGCAGTAGCAGTAGCAGTAGCAGCACTAGCAGTAGCAGCACTAGCAATAGCAGTAGTAGTAGTAGTAGTAGTAGTAGTACTACTACTACTACTACCACTACTACTGCTACTACCACTACTACTACCACTACTACTACCACTACTACTACTACTACTACTACTACTACTACTACTACTACTACTACTACTACTAGTAGTGGTGTTGGTAGCAGCGGTATAATGTAATTAACCCCTAAACCCTCATACCTCAACCCCTAAACCCCAAAAATGGCGGGGCCGGCCGGCCTGTGTAGAGGTCGGAAAGGCCATCCGTGAATTTGAGGTCTGGGATCCGGCCCCACGCCTCGATTCTGGTGGCGCCAGGGTTTAGGGTTTAGGGTTGAGGAGTTCAGGGTTCAGGGTTTAGGGTTGAGGAGTTCAGGGTTTAGGGTTTAGGGTTAACGAGTTCAGGGTTTAGGGTTGAGGAGTTTAGAGTTTAGGGTTTAGGGTTGAGGAGTTCAGGGGTTTAGGGTTGAGGAGTTCAGAGTTTAGGGTTTAGGGTTAAGGAGTTTAGGGTTTAGGGTTGAGGAGTTTAGAGTTTAGGGTTTAGGGTTAAGGAGTTTAGGGTTTAGGGTTGAGGAGTTCAGGTTTAGGGTTGAGGAGTTCAGGGTTTAGGGTTGAGGAGTTCAGGGTTTAGGGTTTAGGGTTGAGGAGTTCAGGGTTTAGGGTTTAGGAGTTCTAGGTTTAGGGTTGAGGAGCCTAGGATTTAGGGTTTAGGATTCAGGGATTAGGGTTTAAGGTTTCGGTTGTAGGGTTTGCGCATCTCTCTATATTGAACCCCGTTTAGGGTTTGGTGCTTTCTCAAACAAAAGTTGTTCTTTCAAGGACGTATGGAACATGGATTTAGGATGATTCGTGCCGGGATTCCCTATACTCTCCTTAACGGCATGAGGATACTCATGGTCCAACCATCTGGCTAGCACTGTAGGGTTTGGGGGTTACGCTTTAGGGCCTGGGGTTGAGGCTTTCGGGTTTGGGTTGAGAGCTTTGAGTTTTACCTTTAGAGACTTTAGGGTTTGGGACGCAGGGTTCAGGGTTTAGGGCTTAAGGTGGTTTACGGTTTGGATTCTGGGGTGTAGGGTTTAGGGTTGAGGGTTGAAGCTTCCAGGCTTTGTTGGGCCTACACCGTAAACCCTGAAGTCTAAGCCCCAGATCCCTACATCCCTAAATTCCAACACCTAAACCCCGAAGCAACGCCCAGCACCCTAAACTGCAAAGCAATTGCACCGTGAATTCTGAAATCCGAATGGGTAGTTGTCAAAATTATGGTCCCTCATTGGGTGCCCTAAATATTAGGTGCCTTATTATGTTAAGGACCCAAACAGGGACCCTAACTTTAACAGCCACCCATTTATCTTGGGTTCTAAAGCCTTCTCAGGGATAGAGTCTTTCGTTGGATGTTTTTCCTAATTTTGACAATCACCCAAAACGTCAAGCCATGAACCCCTAAATCCTGGCACCCCGAAGCCGCGACTTCAACCTAAGAAAGCACGAAAGCCCTGCAATCCCAACAAACCCCGAAGGCTAAGCCCTCAAGCCCTAAACCCTAAACCATAAAGCCTAAACCCCTAAACCCTAAACCAATTACACCACTAAATGCCGCACCCTCAACTCTCCACTCTACACCCTACTACCCCCAAAACCCTTAACCCCAAACCTTACCAAGCCCTCAAAACCCAGAAACCCTCAACCTCTAAGTTAAGGTAGTCCTACCTGCATCACCAGCTCCGCACCCTCAACATCCAAAAAAAGCTCAACCCCACTAAAACCCAATCTCCAACCCTACGTCATCCTAAACCCTAAACCTTCAGGGTTTAGGGCTTAGGGCTTTAGGGTTTAGACGTTTAGACGCTTAGAACAATCTTCGAGGCCCTATAGCCTTAAGTCCCTGCCTCCTTCACCACCTCGGGAAACTCCTTGCGGGAGATGGTCCCCGAAGAGTCCGTGTCCTTCCTGGCATCTTGCTCTACGGTTAAGGGTTTAGGGTTTAGGGTTTAGGGTTTAGGGTTTAGGGTTTAGGGTTTAGGGTTTAGGGTTTAGGGATCTTCCCGTGTGGCTTCATAAGATACCCTACTTGGAGGTTCATGGGTGGTTATAGGTGGGGTTTTAAGGTAACTCTAGTTACAACCCTTATTAGGGTACCCACAACCCCACTGATAACCCCCCATGAACCTCCAAGCACGGTTGATGACATGAATCCTGCATCACCCATGGCGGTTGATGTTCAACCCTAAACCAAACCGTCTAAAGCCGGGAACCCACAAACTCCGAAACCTAGAAATCCTCTGGGACTCAAAGTCGGCAGAGAACCTCAAATGCCCCTGAACCCTAGACTCTACAGTAAACCCCATAAAGCTGGAAATCCTTAGGGTTCCTTTAAAGGGTTACTAGGTTACTATAAGGTTTCCTTTAAAGGGCTCTATAAGGGTCTAGAGTTTCCGAGAATTACAGTAAACCCCATAAAGGTGGAAACCGGATTAAGGCCAAATAGTGCTGGGGTTCCTTCTACATTACTCTTAAGGATTGAAGCTATTGGGTTTCCAACCTTTCGGCTTCTACTGTAAACCCCTAAACCCTAAATCCCTAAACCCTAAACCCCAGCTTCTGCGGGTAAGGAAGCTTCCAACCTTTCGGCTTCTATTGTAAGCCACCCTGAAACAGGAACCGGAGTCGACGGTCAGCGCTTCTGGGCTTTTCCAGGGCTTGCAGATGGTCTTTACGAGGTTTGACCGGGCAGCCTTCATCCCTTCAAATCCATGGCCTAGGGTTTAGGGGTTTAGGGGTTTAGGGCTTCGGGATTTCGGGGTTTAGGGTTTAGGGTTTAGGGATTTAGGGGTCTAGGGTTTAGGGTTCAGTGATGGTGCCATTTGAGTACTTCGGGTTCGTATCTAAGGCTCAGCTTCACAAATATACCCCCCCTTAGAACCATAATAAAATAACATGTTTAATATTCTTCTGGGTTTGATATGAACAAAGTCTAAAAAACAAACACATAAGTCTTAAGGAAACTATAGACGACCTGCAGGTTTAGGTTTAGGAGTTAGAGCTCGGGCTCGGCTGTGGCGATTGTGCCCAGATAGAAAAGTCCAGGTGGGGAGGCCGTGAGTAGGTGCACACGCATTCGGCAGCGTCAGCCAGCACAGGCATATGTTCGCTGACAGCTTTGCGATGGTGGTTGGAAAGAAGGGCACTATAGGCACGCTTCGGGGGCCGTAGGCCAGTACCCTGATGTGGCCGGAGCTGATACACCGTGATAGAAGGCGACTGTCCTAGCCACCTGGCTATGCAACACTTGCGTGATGCCGATCAGCGCTGCCTGACAGCATGTCAACAGGAACGAAACCGCTTGGCTTTGGGATTTTGCCAGATGGATCTCCAAGCTGTTGGGGTATCCACAAGCGCTCAGCAGTGCGGTGCCTCAGTTCTTCTCTGGGGGTGGGTCGCCTTCGTCAGCCCCACTAATGGATGGGCAGTATCAAGCACAGGCAGGAAGGGCCGAATGCGAATCGGACATCCCGAGCGGCTGATGCCGTCGAAATCCTGCCCACGAAGAAGCAACTGTGCTGGCCGCCCATCAGGGCGGGCAACATGACACAGCAGACAAGTGGCCTCCAGCAGCGGCGGTACTCGATTGACAGACCAGCGGCGCTGGAATTGGTCGATGAACACACCCACTCTCTCAAACCTTCTAAGGAACCCCAAGAGGAAAGGGTTTAGGGCTTAGGGCTTAACGGGAACCCCTAGGAACCCTTTAAGGAACCCTTTAACGGAACCCCCCAGGGCTTGCCCCCCTCTTCTGGAGCTCTAAACCCTAAATCCTCATAGATAGATCCCTCATAAAATATAAACCCCTCCCTTGGAAACCTTTAAAGAAACTTCCTACATAATCAACCCCTCCCTTTAAAGGAACCCTTTAAAGAAACCTCCTGTATTGTAAACCCATCCCTTTAAAGGACACCTTTAAAGGAAACCTTATAAACCCCTCCCTTTAAAGGAGCCCTTTAAACGAAAACCTTGAAAGAAACCTCCCCCGGGGCGTGGCCCCACTCCTCTGGAGGATGCCCTGCACGCTGCCATCGTCCCAGGCGAGGCCGATCTCGCGGAGCGCATGCTGCAGCTGCGCCTCGCCCCCGAGGGTTCAAAGGGGTTTAGGGTTTAGGGATTTTTAGGGTTTAGGGTTTAGGGTTTAGGGATTTTTAGGGTTTAGGGTTTAGGGATTTTTGGGGTTTAGGGCTTTTTAGGGTTTAGGGTTTAGGGATTTTTGGGGTTTAGGGTTTTTTAGGGTTTAGGGTTTCTTAAAGGAGTCCTTTAGAGGCTTCCTTTACAGGAATCCATACGGGTTCCAAGAAGGATTTGGGGGTTCAGGGGTTTGAGGGCTTGGGGTAAGGCATTTTTTGTTGATGTGCATCGCGTTAGGGTTCAGGGTTTAGGGTTTAGGGCATTTGGGTTCGCGTTGGGGTGGTGAAAACCAAAGAAAACCTAAACTTCAACCCCTAAAGCACGAGTCCGGGCCTCACGGGTTAACAAGTCCGAGCTTTAGGGTGTAGGGCTTGCCGGAAGGATCAGGAAACGCCGTAAGTGGGCCAAAAAGGCTTAAATGTTCATTCTCCTAAACCCTAAACCCTAAACCCTAAACCCTGGTTGGATAAAAAATGACCTTTGGGAAAGTTTAGAGTTTAGGGAACTAGGAGGCCCACGGGACTTAGTAAGTCAGTTATACTAGGATACCCAGTAACCTAAGAATAAAAAGGCCCCTCTTTTTTTGTATTGTGTAACTTTAAAGGAACCTAGGACTACAAAAAAGGAATAAGGGTACTACTGGGCATCCTAGTATAAGCACGGTTATATTTGGGGTAACTCCAGTTGGGGTACTTATAATTCTACTTATAACCTACTTACTAAGTCGCCTGGGCCTCTAAGCAGTAGCCCAAACAAGCGCTGCATACGGAACTACAGATGACTGCCTCCCGGGCCACATCTAGCTTTCTGCATGTTGGAGCAGTGACGCTCTACAAAAATTCACATCACATGGCTGTGCTCGAGTTTCCTAAACTACTAAACCCCAAGCATCCCCAAGCCTTATTTAAATCCTAAACCCCTTCATGCCATAGCTGGAAGCAACCGGACCTTCAACCCAGAGGTTGGCGCGGGATGCATCAGTTAAGGTCTGCGGAAAGCGACCGCTGAGCTTGGTGGTTTGGACTTCTAGCATTACGACATGCGGCGCGCGGGTGTTCTGTGCGCAATAGAGGGAAGGAGCTTTGTACCAGGGTCTGGGTGATTACGATTCACATGCAGAACTATGAAGAAACTTCGGCAGAGGAAACCACCGACACAGCAAGACTGTTTCTTTGTGTCCTCAATGTATTTAGTCTTTATCAGGAAACCAAAAGCCATAGTCTACGCATTTTGCCTTCTCCATGGTAGAAGGTTGTTAGTGTACTGGTCTCCCCATAATAAACACTCAGGGTTCTCCGGGCACCCTTAGCCTTAAAAGAACTGCTTGATATCGAAACCCAAACCGGGCGCCCGATGCACAGCCTTGTCCAAGAAGCCAGATTTGTCTGCCTCGAAGGAAACCGGGGACTTTCATCTTAGGGTACTTGCAATTCAGGTCTGTTCTCGAGCGTAATGCTATTGCTAATGTGGTGGTTATGATTCTGACTTTCTAGGATGCCCAGTAACCTAGGAATAAAAAGGGCTCCCTTCTTGGTATTGGGTACCTTTATAAGGAACCTAAGACTACAAAAAGGGAATAGGGGTACTACTGGGCATCCTAGCTTTTGTTTCTTTCAGCTGTCGTCGTTTTTTCTTTTATGTTGACGGGCTTCGGGCTTAAAACTGGGGCCGCGAGATTGGGGGTTGGGGCTGAGGGCCATGTATGTGCACCCGAAGCCACAGGGCGAAGAAAAGTACCTTGGGTTCAGAGCAAAGGTCTGAACATGGTTTAGGGTTCAGGGTGTATATAAAAAAAAAAGTGCGAGCTACTCAACACATGCACCCTTACGTTCCGTCTCTTGCCGCGCTATGATAGACCCCGGAAGCCCGCTCTGGCTTTCAAGGTCTCCATGTTCATACACCTTGAAGCATCCTAAGAGACCCTGAAACGCGCAGAAGCCCTACAAACACCTTATTCTAGATGCTAACCTTAAACCCTAATACAGGAACCCTAACCCTAAACCCTAAACCCCAAACCCTGAACCCTAAACCCTAAACCCAAACCCTGAACCCCAAACCCTAAACCCCAAACCCTGAACCCTAAACCCTGAACCCCTAAACCCCTGTATTCGGGTTTGGTATCGGGACAGCAGCTCCCATCCCCTACCTCGTGCCGGAAACTCTAAGCTGCTTGGAGCTCAAGCATCGATTTTAAGGCTTTGGTACAGGGTTTAGGGTCTAGGGGTTTAGGATTTAGGGGTTTGGGGTTTAGGGTTTAGGGGTTTAGGGTTTAGGGATTTAGGGGTTCAGGGTTCGGGCATGCATATACACAAACACATCATGTGCGTATTTAGGCTCCTGTCAAGAAGTGCCCTTTTTCAATTCCTCATACGTCTTTACGGTTCCGTGATGCCCAGCGCAATACCCCAAAGTCTACCGCAACTCTGAACCGTCAACTGAACCCCAAACCCTACAAACCCAAAAGCATCAACTCTGACAAAAACCGAACCCTAAACCCCTGTCAACCCTATACAACCCAGTACAGCCCCGTAACACCCGGTAAAACCCGGTAAAATCCCATTAAGCCCTCTCTCCCTTGCAAACCTTCAAAAAATCCCTTTAAATCCACCGATAAAATTCGCAGAAAACCCTACAACCCAGTAGACCCTAAAAAACCACACAAACTCAACCGGCTCTTCCAAGGCGCATCGCAACGCTCGAAGAGCTCTTCGATAAATTCGGCCCGCCGCTGGCGCTTGCCTCGTGAGGCTTTTGCAAGGGTTTAGGGTTGAGGGTTGAGGGTTTAGGGCTTAGGGTGTAGGGTTTAGGGTTTTGTTGGGTTTTACATGCATTTTCGTGTCTTGCGTAATGGTCTTGCAAGAATTCGTTCAAACCTCAAGTTGATCAGGCTTCTCAAAGGACGGCTTTGGGGTTTCCTAGGGCTTCACCCTCCTCCATCATGATCCCCGAGTTCAAGGGGGGCTTAAGATCCTGTCCTGCTCGGGGCCGTCCAGAAGCATCCCTTTGATCCTCATGGGAACGATGCCCTCCGTGGCCGTCATCACGTTGATGTACCAGACGCATTGGATGATCTTCAACCAGGGGTCGATAATGTTTCTGGCGGGGTTCTTGAAGATCTCTTTCAGCAAATGCTACCCAGTTGCTCACTAAACTCGTTGCGGAGTGTTCAACTGGGCCGTTGTGGACGTCGCCCTCCTGTGCTCGAACATGATGACCCACACACACCTCAAGCTTGACATTGGGATGTTGACCATCTCCAACGTGCAGCTGTTGGCCTCCACTTCTTTAGGGGCCCGAAATCTGGGATACCTGTATGTATCCCCTTTACCGGGGGATATGAAGCACGTCTACTACTACTACTACTACTACTACTACTACTACTACTACTACTACTACTACTACTACTACTACTACTACTACTACTACTACTACTACTACTACTGCTACTGCTACTGCTACTGCTACTACTACTACTACTGCTGCTACTATTGACTGCTGCTGCTGCTACTACTACTACGGTTGATGATATGAATCCTGCATGACCCAGAATAAGGAATATGCCATAGTTCCCATACTTTAGGTTCCTGAAGGTAATGCAGGATTTATATCATCAACCGTACTACTACTACTGCTGCTACTACTACTACTACCACCACTACTACTACTACTACTACTACTACTACTACTACTACTACTACTACTACTACTACTACTACTACTACTACTACTACAAATACAACTGCAACTACAAGTACAAGTACAACTACTACCGCCACCACCACCACCACCACCACCACCACCACCACCACCACTACTACTACTACTACTACTACTACTACTACTACTACTACTGCGATCCATCGAAACCCTAAACTCTATATCCTAAGCAATTGCAACTCATTGTACCTCGCAGTTGACCCACATCCTCAAACCTCTATCCCAAAAACAAAGCCCCGGCCCTAAAGCCTACCGTAGATGTAACTATACAGGAGGTCCGGAAGCCCGAATTGTTAAGGCCACGGGCCACGGGGTCTGGGTTGAGGGTTTGAGGGCTGCGGTTAGGGTTTAGGGGCAGGGTTTAGGGTTTCGGGTTGA
Source organism: Symbiodinium sp. CCMP2592 (assembly GCA_905221615.1). Taxonomy (NCBI): domain Eukaryota; class Dinophyceae; order Suessiales; family Symbiodiniaceae; genus Symbiodinium; species Symbiodinium sp. CCMP2592. The sequence goes on from CAJNDT010005001.1 coordinate 1,657,823, forward strand.
GGGTTTGAGGGATGGGGTTAGGGTTTAGGGTCAGGGTTTGGGGATTCAAGCCTCTAAACTCCAATGGAAAAAAGCCCCTTCACTGAACCGTTTTCCCTAGATACCCCACACAGACCTCTTACATCCTAAACCCCCCAACAAAAAGCAAACCCTCGATACCCCACATCCACATGGATGCCTTACAGCAACCCTGTGGCCCTGAAACCCCAAATCCCAAGCCCTAAAACTCTAAACTCTCAGTGCTATCTCGGTAAGGATACTGCAATAAGGGTTCAGAGTTTGGGGGCTCTTCGAACAAAAGGGATCTTCAAAGGGCTACTGCAAGGACTTTATCCTCTGACCAGAAGCCGAGCGGCGGTCGTAGACAGCCTTAGCTTCTAGCATTTAGGATGTCCTTAAGGGGGGGTGGTCCAAGGGGGGTAGGTAACCTAGTAATCCCCATTATTCCCCAATACTCCCTAAGCTTCCCTAAGGTTCCCCAAAGCTCCCTAGTACCCTCCCCCCTTGAACCACCCCCCCTTAAGGATCCTATAAAGCATGGAGCCCGGCGCAAAGCACAGCCGGTTTCGAAAGGTTTCTTCTTTGTCTCTTAAAAAGAAAGAGCCCTGGTGGAGAGTGCTTTTGTGTGTCTGTTGTAGTTCATGGGCCTTCGTTGGGCGTGGCAAGCAGTTCGGGGATACTGGTTTCTTGTCAAGGAACTCAGTTTAAGTTACTAGAACGAGGCAACCCTAACTATTCAGTACAGATCCCTCGTAGTTAACTTCCTGAACAAGAACCCAGGTGTCGGGCTCTGGAGGTTTGACTCTTTCACCTTTCAAGCACACGCCGGGTGTGGGACGTGTCGGTTTCAGGTCACACGAATGTCGCAGTTTTTGAGAATCGGGCGCCCGAATATTATGGACCCGAAGTAGTCACGTCGATATGCTAAGCATCCCAGGGCCAGGTTAGGCAGCGGATTCCAACTACTCTGAAACCGTTCATGACACCCTATAGAGGCCGATGACCAAAACGCTATATAAACCCTTCAAGACCCCAGTACAGCTCCTAAAGGAACCGAACACCTCTGTGCAACTCTTTTGCTAGCCCGTATAAAAACCTGCAGCCCCCCACTAGCTGTGTCAGCCACTCCAGAGAAACAACCCATTTTAGGATTTGGAGTTTTGGGCGCAGGTGAACCCCGCGCCCCAAAGCCTAATCCGTCAAACCGGAACCCTTCAAGAAACCCTTTCAAACCCTCAAAGGAAGCTTCAAAGGAGCCCGTAAAGAAAATTCTGGGGTTTTAAGGAGTTGGGGGTTTCGGAGTGAGGGATATAGAAACTGTTGTGGGAGATGCGTGGTGGTATTGGGGGGTAGGATGCATAAGTAAGTGTGTGCCGCCCTGAACTCCAATAAACTTGGACAGCCCGAAACCCTAGAATCCTGCTTCCCGAAACCCTGAACCAATATCCCAAAACCCCACAGCCCATGACCCCACACCCTCGAGCCTCCAGCCTTGAATGCGCCCGAAAAGCCTGTAAACCCTCCCGACTTTATCCCTAAACCCAAAGCCCCAAACCCTCCTTCCTGTAGCTCAATGGTACTTGGAGGTTCGTGGGTAGTTATAAGTGGGGTTAGAAGTCCCCTAACATGGGTTATAACTATAGTTAGTTACCTTAATTATAACCCCACTGATAACTGCTCATGAACCTCACTGGTAGGCTTTTCAGCGTTCGGGTCTCCGGATCCTGCAGCGACCCTAGATCTTCGAACGCTTGAATGATGTTTCGGGGGTTTAAGGTCTAGGGTCACTCCAAAATGCAACGAAGTCCTGTTCAAAAACAGCCCTGCGATACTTCGTGACTGAGCCCGCTTATATTTATGAAAGAAACCCTAAACCCTAAACCCCAAACCCAGGAACCCCTAAACCCTAAACCCCTAAGCCCTAAACCCCTAAACCCTGAACCCCTAAACCCTAAACCCTGAACCCCTAAACCCTAAACCCTATAGATCCCTTAAAGGAACCCCTACAGTACCCCGTTAAAGGGACCCAGGCCTTCTTGTCCCATTCTTGGCAGACCCCCTTAGAAATGCCACATGGGATGAAAGCAAAGCTTGGCCAGGTCACCCTTGTCCTTTTAGACATAATAGACAGAGCCCTGTACATATATCCCTTAATAGGAACCATTTAAGAAGGTCTACTAGCCGGTCTGTTTATTCTTTTCGGGGAACCATGAAAAAGGACAAGGCTGGCCTCTCATTAGTAAGTAGGTAGCAAGACTTATAAGTACCCTAGAAGGGACCCTAATTAGGGTTATGATACTTATAAATCCCTAAGATCACCAGTTACTAAGTCCCCCGACCCTTCAAAGGACAAGGCCAGGTCACCTTTCGCTCCTCCTCCGCGATGCCTTGGAACGCCGGATATCTCAGCGTCAGCATGCAGAACTTATCCTGGGGAGTCGGTTTGGGGTTTTTGCAACGGTTTAGGGTTTTAGGGTTTTAGGGTTTTTAGGGTTTTTAGGGTCTGGGGGAGTCGGTTTAGGGGTTTTTGCAAGGGCAAAAGGCTTAGGGTTTTAGGGTTTTAGGGTTTTGGGGTTTAGGGTTTTAGGGTTTGGGTTTAGGGGTTTAGGGTTTGGGGTTTTAGGGTTTGGGGTTTGGGTTTTAGGGTTTAGGGTTTTAGGGTTTAGGGTTTTAGGGTTTAGGGTTTAGGGTTTTAGGGTTTAGGGTTCGGGGTTTGCGGTTTTTGCAAGGGTTTAGGGTTCAGGGCTTTAGGGTTTAAGGTTTGGGGTTTAGGGTTTTTGCAAGGGTTTAGGCTTAGGGTCAGCAAAAAAGGCACCTTCTCCTCCCAGCTGGGAGTGTTATGTAGGGTCTAGATTTAAGTCAGATAACGAACCCCAAGGAATAGTACTCGTAATTATTCCGACCCTGAAGTAGGGTGCATCTGCTGGCCCGCAGTTCCCACTTAAGCGAGCGTGGTCAACGTGATAACAGCGCAGATCTCGCGGTTTGGGCAAGATTTGGTCTCTAGCTGCGCTCCAACGCACGGCAGATGTTCACGACGTGCACGGCTTTGCTGCGCTCAGCTTCATGCCATGCTTCATCCACAGAGCATCCCCAAACCAGTCCATATGGCGGTGCTTGGGGTTTAGGGTCTGCAAGAGCGTTTCGGGTCTCGGCTTTCAGGTGGAAGGTTTACAGGCTAGGGGCTTCATAATTAGGGGCCTTAGTAATTTCACCAGGTTTGGGGCTATCTTGAGATATTTCTTTACAATACGGAATGCTACTACTTGATTGAACACCCTCCTCTTCCCCCAAATCCGAAGCTTGACTATTGAACCCTGGTTCTTTAGCGAAGGGCTTTAATGTTATGGGGATCCCTCTTCTAATCCCTTTGAAGAGGAGGGGTTTGCATGCATCAGGGGACTACAGCAGGGATTCTGATGGTTTAAGATTTGAGCAATCAAAACTGGGATTTTAGGTTTGGGTGTTGAGCGGGTGTTCGGTTGTTCGATCTGAGGGGTTGGCCCCAAAACCTGCCCCCTAAACCCGAGCGACTAGATCAAGCTTCGCGCAAAAAGCTTGGAAGACTGCTTAAACCTGAACCCTGAACCCTAAACCCTTTCCATGTTAAACTCTTGGCCCTAGACCCTCAAAAGCCCTAAACCCTCTAAAGCCGAGGCCAGGCCCCAAACCCTAAAACCTCCCCTCATCCCCTCCCCCCACCAAAAAGCAATGACCTATACCCCAAGCCCGAAAGCCTGAACCCTTCATGCAGACCAAGATCGGATCTCTGAAAGCCGAGCGCAGGCACATCGTGATACCTGAGATGAGGCTTAAACCCTACAACCCTAAACCCTAAACCCCTAAACCCCAAACCCCTAAACCCTAAACTCCTAAACCCTAAACCCCTAACCCTTAAACCCTCAACCCCTTAACCCAAACCCCAAACCCTAAACCGTTCAGGGATCGTGGGTTTCACCGCATCGGGACTTCCCGGGTTTAGGCGATCTAGGGGCTTTTGGGAGCATCTTATAGGATCCTTAAGGGAGGGTGGTTCAAGGGGGGAGGGTATAAAGAATCCTTAGGGCTTAGGAGTTTGGGTTTAGGGTTTAGGGTTTAGGGTTCAGGGTTTAGGGTTTAGGGTTTAGGGTTTAGGGTTTAGGGTTTAGGGAACCTTAGGGAATACTAGGGAGAGTTAGGGATCACTAGGCTATATACCCCCCTTTGGACCCCCCTCTCTTAAGGATACTACAAGTGTATTTACACCAGCAGTCCGTACCCAGAGAACCCAATACCCCTAAATTAAGGAATAAACCTTAAATGATGATATTAAGGCCTCTATAATTTAAGGTATATTCCTTTGTGAAGGGGTCTTGGGATCTCTGGGTAAGGGCTCCGACAAGGGATCTATAGAAGGGCTCCTTTAAGGGCTCAAGGCCATGAACATCAAAACCTTGAGCTTTGACAGAAGTCCCCTCAACCCTAACCCTAAACCGCGCCCCCCTGAAACCAAAGGAACCGAAGATGGAAGCCCCTTATAGTACCCTTACAGATCCCGCACACTGTGGCGCATGGGTCTTCTGAGACCTCGACTGAGAAGGTGGCCACTCTGGCTGCGTCACTTGCGCGAGCGCAAGAAAACATCATGAACAATAAGCCGCCCGCTACGACGCTGTCGTAAATGGAACCTGAGAGCGCGCTCGAGAGCCCCGACCTCTGACGCTGTCAGGGCGGGCGCTCGCTTTGGTGGAGGCGCGCTGGCCTCGGTACTCTTGCAGAGACCGATAATGCGCGAGCTGGTGACTTCCGACTCGAAAGAAAGGCCAAAGACACCGGAGCACCAATTCAAACTTTGAAGCAGGCTCGATGGACTAGTCGCACCCTTCCCGTTAAAACGGCCCCTATGTCAACCCCGTCCACCGCCCTAAGCCAAACCCAGTCATAGTAGCCCGTATAGACCCCTTAGAGGAACCCTAGTAGATCCCTTTGAGGAACCCTAAACCCAAAACCCTGAACCCTCAACCCTAAACCCCAAACCCTGAACCCTAAACCCTAAACCCTGAACACCTACACCCTGAACTCTAAACCCTAAACACCTAAACCCCTAAACCATGAACCCCAAACCCAAACCCCAAACCCTAAACCCTAAAAACAAACCCTAAACCCTAAACCCAAACCTAGTCCTATACCCTATAAGATCCCTTTGAGGAACCCTATAGAAAGCCAAACCCGATCCCAGGAGCGGCGCGATGGAGAATTCCAAGCCGGGCACGGCAGCGAGGCCCCGCCGCCCACGCCGAGGCGCCAAAAGCTGAGAGAGGCTTCAGCGGTTTAGGGTCTAGGGGTCCAGGGTTTAGGGGTTTAGGGGTTTAGGGTTTAGCGGTTTAGGGTATAGGGGTTTAGGGTTTAGGGTATAGGGATTTAGGGTTTAGGGGTTTAGGATTCAGGGCTTAGGATTGCGGGTTTAGCGTGCTTTCTTGGGGGGGGGGGGGGGGGGGGGGGGGGGGGAGGTGTAGTTTCTTGTTCAGGGGTTTGCAGTTTCCTTTGAACAAAGCTGCCTGTAATCATTGGGAAAGGGTGCGGGGCTAAAGCATAGTACAATGTCGGGTTGCATTGCAAGAGCTGCAAAAACTTGGGGGCGTGCATGTTGAAGGCCTTGCATGCTTTGGACCATTGGATAACAGGGTCTTGTGACCTTCTCCCATGGCTGTCGTACTGCCTTAATATGCTCCTCAATAGGGTGTTTGGCATAAGATGTGAGACTGGAAAAATACACCGCTCCGGAATTTAGAGGGCTTCTGTGTTTCAGGGTGCAGGGTCAGGGTCCGGAAGTAATGAAACGCGTCGCATAGTTTTCGGCTTCGTCTTTCGCCCCTCGGATGCTGAACCCAGCTCTGTGTATGGGCAATTCCCTACATTAGGGTCTCTTTTTGGTCCCCGATATAGTATGGTATCCCCATAAACACAACCCCAGAAGTTACCCTATCAGTCTAGAGAACTACCCATATGTAACTCACACAGTGCCTCTTTGGAGCTGACAGCTCCCGCCCTCCACCATGACCCCAGAGAGCCCACGACCCCTTCATTGCCTTAAATGTTAAGGGGCTTCATATCATGGTTTAGGCTATCTTCATTAATTAAGGGGCATTGGGCTCTCTGAGACACTGCTTGCCGCCCAGTGTTGCACTTAAGCCTGGCATCTGCAAATGTCTGCCTTAACCCCGCAATGTCAGCCTGGAGCTCTAAGCATTAAACCCCCACTTTGCCCATGAACCTCCAAGTCGAGCCTTACTTGGAGGATCCTGGCACTTAGTAAGTAGGGTTATAAGTACCTTAATTAAGGTTATATGTAACTATAACTGTAGTTGCCTTACTTATAACCCCAATTACTAAGTCCCATGATCCTTTAAGTATCCCTAAATCCCACTTACCTTTGGTTCGCAGGGAATGGAGAAATGGGGTACAATTATGACTACTACTACTACTACTACTACTACTACTACTACTACTACTACTACTACTACTACTACTACTACTACTACTACTACTGCTACTGCTACTACCATTCTTCCACTCCCTACTAACCAAACATCACCCCAACCAAATTGCTGGACCCTAAAAGCTATAATGCAGAGATCGGAACAGTTAGGAGGGCTGTTTGTCTCCTGTCCCTACACAGCCGTACTGTAACAAGCCCCTAAACCCTACTCGAATAATCGAGGCCCGAGATAACACTTAACTTTGCTCTTCTTATTTTTGCCACTGCTACATTGACATCTAAACCCTAAACCCGAAAACTTGCAGCCGGGGTGCAAGGCCCCTACTCCTCGCAAGCATGCCGATGAGACGCCAAGCCACGGCCCGGAAGCTCTTATCAGCGAATATGTACCCTGTGAGCCTGACGTACCCCTCCTCATACGGGTCTATCCGTATGGGTCCTTAAGAGGGCTATCGGAGGTGTTATAGCCTCCGGACTAAGAAGCATACCTGACATGAAACGAAGACTGACACTGAATTAAACACTAAACAGGTCGCTTGCTTTTCTGCAGGGGTGACCAATCTCGACTGGTTGGATGTAGGCGTCATGGTTTTGCAGGCCGGATCTGAAACCGTCAAACTTTAGGTAAACGTTTACGACCCTAAACTGCCGGAGCCCTAAGTCCTGAACCCCAGACCCCAAGACGACAACTGGAACGGATCTTGAGCACGGCAGCAGCGGCACCACCCCAGTGGGTGTTAGGGTCCCAAAACATCCCAAAACCTAAATCCGAGAATCTGGAATCCCAAACCCAGAACCCTTCAAAGTTGGGTGCTATAATGGTTACTTATGGTTACCATAAGCCATAAAAATTCATTTAGGGGTTTAAGGCTTTTCGATTTTAGGCTTTCGGGCGTTGGAAGTTGAGGGTTCTAGGGTATCGGAACTCAGGAATCTAACTGACCCAAGAAAATGGACCCACGGCGAAAGACAAAACGTCACTGAACCATCAACCGAACCTTACCACCAAATCCCAACCCTGGCGAACAGGTTCTCTGCTCTGAGTTGTTCCGTAGCTGCTTCTAACTCAGGGTGTAGCATCTAGTTTAAAAGTACCTCAGCGAAAGAAGGTTTTTGCAAGAGAAACTTCGTAAAGCCCGAACCCTTTGACAGCTCCGATAGAATAGTGTTTGCTCAGTCCGGCCACTACCATTCCTACGAACAGAAAGAATCCTCCATCTTCGAAACCGCCTGCGTAGAGCACGAACCCTGAACCCTGAATCCAAAACGGTAAACTCTAAACATCCTAAACCCTCAACGCGAAACCTTAAACACTCTAAGCACTCTAAGCATCCGTAAGCCATATAAATGCTCGCCCTTCTAGGGTACTTAAAGGGTTTAGTACAAAGGCTTAGTGTAGAGGGGCCTTGACAAATAATTAGAAAATGCTTTTATTTTGTTTTCTCCGGAATTGGCTTTGGGATTGGGGGTACGACGTTTGAGGCTTCAGGTTAGGGTTTTATGGCAGCCTCAACCCCAAAACCTATACCACGCAAAGCACCATCAACAATAGATATCCAGAACTGCTCCCTGGACGCCCGAAACCCTAAACCCTGAACCCTAAACCCTAAACCCAGCTTCTCGATTCCAAGAGCCCGCATGCTTAAAGACTCAGCAACTGAGGAGCAGGATATCCCGATGCTGGGCACCCAGAATCTTAATGTAGAGGCCTTAATAATTAGAAGAAGGTTTTGAGCTCCTTCAAAGTATGGTAATAAAATAGGTAATTACTTAGGCTTCTATGTCAAAGTTATAATCAGGAACCCTTAAGGAATAATTTTGGTAATTGCTTAGGCTTTTATGTCACTGACATGCGCCCCTCCCCTCGGCCCTTGCAAGTCAAGGTCGAGCCCTAAACCCTACGTGGAGGTTCATGGGCACCTTTAACGGGTTCCTTTATGGTTTAGGGTTTAGGGGTTAGGATTTAGGGTCAGCGTTTAGGGTTTAGGGTGGAGCTTCATGGGTAGTTACAACTGGAGTTGTAGGTAGGGTAGCAATAGGTCTAACTCGCATTAATATTCAGAGCAGCAGACACCGTACTTGGAGGTTTAGGGGTAGTTAGTTAGAACTGGGGATGTAAGTAGCGTAACTAAAGTCATAACCCACATTAAAGGAACTAATACTATAAGTAGGCTAACTTATGTCATAACCCGCATTAAGGAACTTTTTTCAACCCCCACTTACAGCTACTCATGAACCTCCAAGTCGACTCTCAACCCTAAACCCTAAACCCCTAAACCCTAAACGGCGCTAAAACACAAAAACCCTAAAACTTTTTATTAAGGCCGCAAACCCTAAATGTTGAAACACGCCGGCACCACAGCACGACAGGGATGTCACCCACTGCGCGGCCATCGTCGTGAGTGCCTTCGGGCGGTGCAGACTTGCAGCATCCCGTCCCAAAGCTGAATTCAAGGCTCTTGATTTTTGGGTTTAGGGTTCAGGGTTTAGGGGTTTAGGGGTTTGGGGAGTTTAGGGTTTAGGGTTAGTGAGTATCGGGATAGGTACATTGAGGTCATCCTACTGAAAGCATCGGGGTTTAGGGTTTAGGGGGCTCAGGAATAGGAAGACCTCGATTCGTGGCTATCAACAACCTCTTTGCTAAGCCCGCACCCTGTCAGCAAGCCTGCACAATTGAAGCACACTGAACCCTAAACCCTAAACCCCAAACCCTAAACCCTAAATCCTAAACCCTAAACCCTAAACCCTAACCCTAAACCCTAAACTCTAAAGCCTAAACCCTAAACTCTTAAACTGTAGGGGCCCTAGTTAGCAGAACAGGGCTCCTCGGTACGTAATGGTACCTGCCACGATGAGGGGGATGCATTTTTAGTACTTTTTTTCCGAACCCCCAGATTAAACCCTAAACCCCTCACCAACTGCATCCCTCGACCCCGACACCTCTTAAATTATCTTAAGCCTTAAGTTCTCCATTCTCAACCCGAGAATCCTCCTCAGACCCAGCCAAGAATCCTGCGAAGCTGCATGGGCTGAAGCAACTTGGAGTCTAAGGTTTAGGGTTTAGGGGTTTAGGGTTTAGGGCCGAGCCGAAAAAAGGCTAACCTGTTGAATTGCAGTAGGGGTATATAAACCCCTAAAGGTTGAAGGCTATCTACTCAGCTACTAAGAAATCCTGGAGGCGGGGCTTTGAAACCGACATATACAAAGACATCTGAAAAAGATGCCTCTTTTAATATGAAGGTACATCATAGGGCCTTCGTAGAACCCTTCCTAGAATCCTCAAATCAAGCGAGCCCTATTGTGATCCTGAAGCCCCCTGTTCCACAGTATAGTATAGTATACTAATCTTAAGGGGGTAACCCAGAGGTACTCGTTTGAAGAACCTTTCAAGGACCCCTATCCTACGGTACAGTATGGCCTATGGTAACCCTTTAAAGAACCCTTAAACGGACGCCTATTCTAGATAGCGTAGTAATCTTCAAGGTAACCCTATGGTAACCCTTTAAAGAACTCTTAAACCAACCCATGTTCTAAAGAGCATGGTAATCTTCAAGGTAACCCTATGGTAACCCTTTCAAGAACCCTTAAAAAGACCCCTGAAAGGAACCCTGAGTCTCTTGGCCTCTAAGCCTCTAAGCACTAGAATTAATTAGAACCCTTCTAGAATCCTTCTAGAAACCCTTACAGGAACCCTTTAAGCTTTTCAAAGAACGCCCCAAAAGAACCCTTAAAGCAACCCTTAAAGCAACCCTTATAGATCCCTTAAAGGGACTCTAACAGTACCCCAAAACCCTAAACCCTAGAGCCCTTGAAAGAACCCTTAAAGGGACCCCCCATGTTACGCTAGCGCTGGAGGCCTTCGGTCCGTGGGCGGTACGGGTTGGCGCTGAAGGTCCCCACGGTTAGGCTGAAGGTCTCTCGGTCGACCTCGGCTTCGGGGTACTGTACTTAAAGGATCATGGGACTTAGCAATTGGGGTTATAATTACGGTAACTACAGTTAGAATCACTGTGATTATAACCGTAGTTACCTTACTTATAACCCCAATTACTAAGTCCCATTGTACTTGGAGGGTCGGGGGACTTAGTAACTGGATAATTTTAGAGACTTATAAGTACGATAACCCCAATTAGGGTCCCCTCTAGGGTACTTATACTCTACTCCCCTTGGAAGGTAAGCAAAAAACTACTTTTTCGGAGACCCCTATAAAAGAAGACCTGAACCAAAAAAGGAACAAAGTAACAAAGTCTCCAAGAGCCTTAAAGTATAAGTCTACTTACTACCTACTTTCTAAGTCCCCCGACCCTCCAAGTCGAGGTTCCTTCAAGGGTTCCTTTAAAGGGCTCCCGTAAAGGGATCTATGAGGGTTCCTTTGAAGGGATCTATAAGGGCACGGCCTAGAAGCTACTATACTAGGTTTCTGAGTAGCCCAATTATGATAAGGGTACCCTTTTTTCCTACTATTCTGTTTTAATAAGGGGACCTTACAAGAAAAAGGGCAAAAGGGTGATACTCAGGAACCTAAGGTACTATAAGGGTTTCCTTTAACGGGTACTATCAGGTTCCTTTAATCAAGGGGTTCTTGAAGGGGCTTGCTGCAGGGTTTCAGGGTTTGGGGATTGTTGGGTTTAGGGCTTCAGGGTTTTAGGGTTTATGGCTTCAGGGCTTGGGGAGAGCTGTGCAGATTCTAGAATATACCGGAAATATGAGGCGTTGCAAGCTGATACTGGCTTTGGGGATGTTCAGTTCTGATGGTTTCAGGCTCAACCTTTCTGGGCTTGAACTGTGGGACTCGCCATGAACTAGCTCTCCGGGGGCTGTTGCGTAGGTTTAGGGTTTGGGGCTGATGTGGTCCTGAGGGTACTTGTCGATTGGAGTCCAGGGTTTAGGCAGGGCCTACTTGGATGTTCATGGACAGCTATAGTGGACTTATAATAAGTAAGAGATAACTATAGTTATAACCCATGTTAGGGGACTTATAACCCCACTTACAACTACCCACAAACCTCCAAGTACGGCCCTTGGGGTTCGTTCGCGTTCGGGGTTGCAGCTGCCGTCTCACGACCTGCTTCAGGGTTTCGGTGGTCACTCAAGACTTTAAAGCTCTTTGTCGGTGGCTCCATAAGGGTTCTGTAACGGGGCCTGAGGGGTCTAAATCGGGCTTAGGGTTCTGGGAATTGGCCGGATTTGGCCACTTGTGGGTATTCCGTGCTCATTTGCCATACCAAGCCAGGGGCGGTCGAGCCTCTCTGTTCTCTGTGGTGCTGGTATGGTTCTTGCAGGAACCAGACCCGCAACATGGGTGATTTCATGTCACGGGGCAAGCCTCCTTTCCGCAATGTGAATCCGACGGAGGGTGAAAAACTTGCCCGCGAGATTTCTGCTCCTTGTATCGGTCCTTGGCTCTGGCAGCCGCCGACCGATGCTTTAAAAGCTTAGGGTTTCGGGTCTAGGGCTTTAGTTTGTTTTTTTGTTGCGGGCCCTTTTCCATGTGGGGTTGTGTCCGAAACCCTGTTTCCAAGGGAGCCTGGTTGCCTACCCTCAGCATTATAAGCCTTACATACACCACAGAGACTAGCTAAAACCAAGACCGATAACATCGATCTAGAGTTTAGTGTTTTAGAACACCGGCGTTGCATTAGCCAAGTGTTGCATCCGATGGTTCACCTGTCATGCCGCCCAGCAGCTCCCACCCAGAGATCCCAATACCCCTTAATTAAGGAATGTACCTTAAATTATAGAAGCCTTCATATTATGGTTTAAGGTATATTCCTTAATTAAGGGGTTTAGGACCCAGCAGCTCCCAGCCTCGCATGGCATCCGCCTCTGCTTGGCTGCGCGTGCGGGCATCGCGGGCCTGCTGGGCAAGGTGCCACTCATACAGCTCAAGGTCCCTTCCCAGAGAGCCCAATACCCCTTAATTTAGGAAGATGGCTTAAATTATTTAGGGCTTCATATTAAGATTTAATCTATATTCTTTAATTAAGGGGTATTGGGCTCTCTGGGTTTATGGTTGCCTGGCGCTTTCGAGCGAGCTGGCCGGATGCGCCGTCGCTGGCATAAAAGCGAAGAAGGCTTTCGGACGGGCGACCGCCTTCGGCCGATCGAACTTCCTGCAGAGTCAGGCCAGATCCTCGCAATGTCCACCATGCCAGACAGTGGTGGACCTAGAGACAAAGACAATGAAGCATGCCAATACATGCAAGGCCCCGTCCACTCTGCGCCCCATTGGAAGCAAGAAATCAGAAAACACCCTAAACCCTAAACCCTAAAGGTGGTCCCCAACCCTCCCAATTTCCAGTTTTGGGTCTTCTGGGGTTTCCAAAGCCAAATAAATCCCTCATCTTCGACTGTAAGATGTGGATCCCCATTACAGTCCCTCTCAACTCAAAAGGCCTTTGCCAAGCAGGTGTTTACATAAAGGGTTTCAGGGAAGGCAGAGGGGGCCATACTCCTTTTTGGTAACCCTTGTCAAAACAGATATAGAACCTTTGCAATAATCCTTATAGCACACTTTTCAGGCCATGTAGTATCCCGTTTGGTGACCGGCATAACGAACCATACACCCTAAGCCCTAAAACCCTAAAACCCTTCAACTCTAAAAACCGCCTAAACCCTCTAAACCCTCAAAACCCTAAGCCCTCAACTTTGAACCCTAAACTCTCTAAACCCTAAGCCCCATACCGTGCTACCCTTGTAGCAGCCCATACAAAAAGCCGTCAACCCGAGGCCCAGGCATCGATCACATGAAGGAGCCTGGCAGGCTGGGAAAATGTAGGGGGCCCAAAGAATTAAAGTAAAAGCCAGAAAGTTGGAATATGATTATCCTAAACCCTTTATGGTAAATTATAAGGTATCCTACCCTGAAACCATATTCCAACTTTCTGGAGTTCCCTTTACCAAGTAAGAATTAGAATATAGGGCTCCTTTAAAAGGGTCCTTATTGGGCTCCTTAGAAAGGGTCCTTTAAGGGTTACTACAAGGGTAGTATGATGTAGGGACGCAACTAAATATCAATACTGCCTGGGAGGAGCCCCTTATTGTATCCATAGGAGAATATACCCCACAACCCTACCCTAATTATTAAGGCCACTACATTATAAGTCGTTTTTGGTCAAGGGACCAAGGTTGCGGGTCTCGGGTGTAGATAGGGTTTAGACTTTAGGGCAGCCTAGACCCAAGAGTAACCTAGGAAGAAAAAGGGTGCCCTTTTTGGTTTAAAGGGGGCTATAAGGGAACCTAAACCCTTAAAAAGGGAATAAGGGCCTACTCTGGATCCTAGCAGCGGTCTGGAAGTTGAGCACCGGCTCCTACCAGTGGTTTAGTGTTTAGGGTGTTTCTAGGATACCCAGTAACCTAAGAATAAAAAGGCCTCTCTTTTTGGTATTGGGTAACTTTATAAGGAACCTAGGACTACAAAAAAGGAATAAGGGTACTACTGGGCATCCTAGGTTTCAACATTCTGTGCCGGTTTATCGGGGTTTAGAGACTCCAGGATCTCTGAGCCAAGCAGATACTATAAGCAACCTTGAACTGTTTCGTCAGGTAGCTCCAGGAGCCTTCGGCACATGTATGGACTGCAAAAACCGTACTCCCTGAAGCTTAAATCCTAAACCTGAAATCTAAAAGTCCTAGCTGGAGTCGCGTTTAAGAGTCTAAAATCTAACTGATATGGGAGTTTCCGAAAACAGGGGACCCTCATACAGTACCCTAAATTAAAAGTAGGATCCTTATTATAAGGACCCCAAAAATGAGGAGCCCCCGAATGTTCGAAGCTGAGGTTCCTGTCGCAGGGTGTCTTCGACGCGCTGTATAGGCTTCATGCTCTTCGGGAGGGTTTAGGGTTTAGGGTTTGGGGTTTAGGGTTTATCGCCGTTGTTGGGTTGAAGTGCTTTTCATCATGGATTACAACAAGTGCACAAAAGGCCAGCACGAAGCTTTGAACCCGCAAGTGCACTAGGCCGCCATCACTGCTTCTCCGTCACTGCAGCACCCGATCGCATCCTTAAACAACCTCGTAAAGCACCTGCGCTGTCCCAAACAACTTCAGAAAGAAACCCAGTACAAAAGCAAAGACTCTCCAAACTCAAACCACCCTACAACTTGAACTCCAAAAACCCACACTCTCAGCCCTGATACAAGCTCGAAACACGAAAACCTAAACCCAAAACTGAACCCTGAAATCGCGACTGCGGAGTTTGCACTGACATACCAATTTACAAAGATCGGGGGACAAAATTACTAAGGAGGCTATCAGAAGCTCTATAAGCAGGGCAACCCCAATTAGGGTTCTTGCAAGTCTACTTATGTCCTACTTACTAAACTGGACTTTGAAGTAACCAGGGAGAACAAAGTACAGACTTTTGCTTAATAATGGCTCCTCAAAGGAACAGGTACCAAAAAATGTGTTCGAGTATGGCACTCCAAACCCAGGATAAGTACCCGAATATGGGTTTATGATTCTAGTTATATACCCTACTTATAACCCCACTTCTATGTGCCCATGACCCTCCAAGGAGAACCCTAAACCCTAAACCCTACAGTAAAAGCCCAAAAGTTGGAAACTCAATAGCCTCAATCCTTAAGAGTAATGTATAGGGAATCCCAGCACTATTTGGCCTTAATCAGGTTTCCAACTTTATGGGGTTTACTGTATGGTTCTCCAGAACCCAGTAGATCCCCTGACTGCTCGGGCCTGACATCGACCTCAGGCCGCAAGGCTTTCGTCACGTTAGGGTCTTTTCATAGCCCAGGGTTTGGGGTGTAGGGGTTTAGGGTTTAGGGTTGAGTGAGTACCAGTACTAGTCAATATTATATTCGTTAAGAGTGTCTTGTCATTGTTGCCGTACAATAACACGCAAACTCCTATTCTAGTAGAATCACTCTGGCCCCTATTCTAAAATCTGCCCCGAAAAGGA
>CAJNDT010005001.1:1675718-1772474 GCA_905221615.1 Symbiodinium sp. CCMP2592
AGGCAGCTATAAGTACGTAACCCATATTAGGTGATTTTAACCCCCCGCTATAACCACCCGTAAACCTCCGAGTAGTGCTTACATTCTATTTTTTGTTTAAGGGCTCTTTTCGAACTGCCAAGGCTTTAGGGCGTCCCGCTTTAGGGGGGGTATATGAGTTTTAGGGGCTTTAACAGCTTAGCTTCATTCGGCTTTCTTCTTAAATGGAGGTTTATATATAGTCTTGAAGGGTCGTTTGCTGAAAATGAGCGCTTCCTTTCTGTCGTTGCTGCGGTGGTGTTTTCTGACGTTGTTTGATGGTTGTGTTTAAATGTATTCTTGTGGGGGTGAGGCCTTTGTTCTAAGGCATTTTTTAGATATCTCTGTGTTTGTTGCGGGGTGGCGAAAGGCTTCACGAAGTCGTGGAACGAAGCTGCGGTACGAAGCTGTTCCAAATGAGCTATTAGGGATTTTGCACCTTGATGCCGACAGAAGTTTTGGGATGTATGACACTATAGTACTTTTAGAAACTGTAAGAAGCATATTGAAGATCCAGGGACCCTAAAAAATGAAAAAGACTACAAACGATAAACCTCATAAGGCCGCACCAACCTAAGCCGCTATGAAACACCTACATGGCACCTTAGAAAACCAAACAAGATCATACAACAAAAATCTGAATCTTCACAAAAATGTGGAACTTCGCAAAAAAAACTCCTTGTCCAGCGCATCAAAACCCTCATAAACCTTTTTACACCCTTACAAAACCGCAAAACCTTATCCACCCCTATAAACCCCTACAGTAGCAACACCATGTGACAGGTAAGGAGGAGAACCTCAAAGCCTAAACCCTCAAACCCAAAACTCATAAAAGCGAAAAACCCGTAACCGTAAACTCCCAAAACCCCGCAGCCCCAAAACCCCCGAAAGCAGAAGACCAAATGCTGAGCTAAGGAGCAGCGAGGAAAAGAGGAGGCAGATGCTGCACAAGCTAGCCCACACCTGAGCTTGCGGGTTTAGGGAGTTAAGCGCGGTTTGGGGTGTAAACTAATGTAGGAAATTGAGCTGCAAGGCTTAGTATATGGGTTTAGGGTAGGGTTTGTTTGAACCATTCGGGTACGCGCTCCGCGGTATATCGGGGGGATACTCGTTGTAAGGATCAGTGTTTAGGGTTTAGGGTTTCGCTCTTCAGAACGGGGAGTGGAACGGGCGGTGCAGACGGTGAGACGCTTGGCGAACTGCTTGGTGTGCAACTTCGAAACCCTAAACCCTAAACCCTAAACCCTAAACCCCTAAACCCTAAACCCTAAACCCCTAAACCCCTAAACCCCTAAACCCTAAACCCTAAACCCCTAAACCCTAAACCACTATGTGGGGCTCGGCCTTGTAGCTGCGAGGCACCTTCCCGAACACAACCTCGCCGAAAACACAAAGATTTGAGAACCGGCCGTTTACGCTTTTACGCTTTTGTGCTTTTACGCTTTCAGACAGTCGCGTGCCGCGAAAACAAACACAGGGCAGGGTAAAAGCGTAAAAACGAAAAACAAAAATACGGTTTCACACTTTCACGCTTGTACGCGGAGCTTGTTTGGTCCAAAACACTGGCGAGCACCACCGAAAAACGTAAAACGCGAAAAACGAACTTCACCTTTTACACTTTTACGCTTTTACGCCCACCCGACCTACACGGACCTGCTGAGCAGAACAACGCCCGCAAGCCAGCTTAGACACAAAGCTTTCCATGAAAGGGCTTGCCACCATAGGCAACTTCAAAGGGTGTTTTCTGGAAGCCGGGCACGACGTGGAAGCGGTTGTAGAGGAAGCTGGCATGGGAGTGCGCCCACGCTCGAAGGTCAGCATCGATCGGCAATTAGGGCCTACACCCGGGGGTCGAAGACTTAGGACAGGCTGTTGGGGTTACATTAGAGTACTTGGAGGTTCATGGGTAGCTATTAAACTGGAGCTATAAGTCCCCGATGATGCGTTATACCTGGAGAAAGGCTACTTATAACCCCCACATTTTCTACCCATGTATATACAAGCTCCCAGTAGGGGATGTAAGCGGGTGTTTGTACTGGTGTTCATGGCTAAACCCTAAACCCTAAACCCTAAACCCAAAACCCTAAATCCAAAACCCTAAATCCCTAAAGGGTTGAAAGGCCCTGAACCCTGAACCTTTGTCCTGGTCCCACTCGGAACGAAGAACTTCAAACACTCTACCAAACGAAGAAAGACAGAGGAGACCCTTAAACCCTAACTCCCAAATCAATAATTTCATTCACGCCCACTGAACCCTAAACCCCAAATCCCTAAACCTTAAGCCCTGTGTAAGCCCATAAGCCCTAAACCCTAAACCCTTGTGCAATTCTGGATCCCTAAACTCTAAGCCCTATAAGCCCTACAAGCCCATAAGCCCATGAGCCCTACACCCTAAACCTTGAACCCCTGAACCCTGACCTCCTGAACCCCTGAATCCCTAAACCCCTAAACCCCAAACCCTAAACCCCCAAAGCCTAAACCCTAAAACCCCAAACCCCAAAACCCTAAACCCCAGACCCTAAACCCTGAGCCCCTAAACCCATAAACCCCTAAACCCCTAAACCCTAAACCCCCAAACCCTTTAGCTGGAGTCCCCTGCCCAGCCATTCTCAGGCGGCCCAGGAGGCACGCCAGGACCGGCCAAAGCGGCAGCCTGATCAGCACACCTACCTTACCTTCTTACCTTTGGTTAGTAGGGAATGAAAGAATGGTAGTTCTAGTATTTATACTTGTACTCCATTCCTCCATTCCCTACTAACCAAAGGTAAGCCTTTGGTTAGGAGCTGCCTCGGTCTCAAACTTGAGGATGGAAGGTTTGGGGCTTGAAGTTGGGGGTCCCAAAATCGCAGTCTCAAGCCTAGCAAAGCCGTGTGAATCATATCATGCCGAGGCTTTCCTTTGGTTAGTAGGGAATGGAGGAATGGGGTACTATTATAACTACTATTACTACCATTCTTCCATTCCCTGCTATCCCAAGGTAAGCTACTTTCGGGCTCAGGGTTTGGGGTTAGAGTTTAGGCCTTGTTTTTTCAAGTGTGTTGGACCTTTCACTCCGCCAAAGCGTCATGAGCAGCCCACCCTGAGGGTTTAGGGTTTAGGGCGTTGGGGACGTAGGGTTTTTGTTTTAATGGTACATTTCTCGATCTGTGTGTACGGTTTAGGGTTTGGGGGTTGCTTTAAAGGGATGCACAAGGGTTCTAAGAGGGCTAAAGGCTTAGGGTTTGGGGTTTGGGGTTTTAAGGTTTGGGGTTTGGGGTTTGGGATTTGGGTCCAGCCACGAATTACTGTTGTAGATTGCTGATATCAGAGCCACCGAAAAGCAGTGGACAGGTTATAGCCTGTGATGAGGATCTGTGTAGGGTTGCTATAGGTTTGTAGAAGGGTTTTGTAGGGTCCTCGGTTGAGCCATGCGCCTTAAACTCCGAGGGATCTTGAGGAACAGACTTTAAGATCCTAGAGGGGCCTGAAGGAATAGACTTCAAACCTATTGAGGAATCCTGGAGGAAGAGACTTGAAACTATGAGTGGGTCGGTCCGAAATAGACTTTACATCATCAGAGGAGAGAGGATTTTTCTGCAGCCGATAAACACCAGGGATCTGATCAACGCCCTTGGACCAAAGGAACACAATGGTTTAAGGTTTTGGGTTTTGGTGCTCCGATGTTTGGGGTATAGGGGCCTGTCTGAGGGTAAGAGTTCTAAACCCTAAACCACGCATGGTAAACCCTATGCCCTATGCCCGAACCTCTGGGGGTTATCTCGGGCCTTCCGCAAAGCCTCCATAGCCGGTTCTCCATTCGCAGGTGCGTCGGAGCTGACCTGCAACTGTCACGCACTATGAGCACTTTACTCGTTTATGTTACATTAATATGGCTGCTGCTGCTGCTGCTGCTGCTACTGCTGCTTGTATTTCGATGCTGCAACCGGCATCCGGAAGCATCATAATCATCGCCAGCATGCCTGCGCATAGGACCTCCAATAGCATGATCATTGCCAACACTCAAACTCGCAATCTGTATGACTAGCCAAGGCCCTCTTCATACTCTGGTAGATTTGGCGCTGCTGCTGCTGCCGCTGTGACGATGACGACCAGCAACAGCAGCACCACCACCACTACCATGAGGACGACGACGACCCCGACGCCACTACTAGGTTATGTTTATCACCAGTCGTCTTGCACATCAGTCTCATGACTACTCCAGCCCGCATCGTGGCCGCGTGTTTGGAAGTTTCTCAACCCGTTGATGCCGCTCGATCAACCGGACCCTCCTCGACGAAGTCTGAGTAGTATTCCTTAAAACATATTAGGGATCCTACTATAATTTAAGGTATATTCCTTAATTAAGGGAGGTTGGAGTCTCTGCGATCGTAAACCCTTATGGGTAGTTGTCAAAATTATGGCCCCTTTTGGGGTCCCTATTATAATACGGCACCTAATATTTAGGGTACCCAAACAGGGGCCATAATTTTGACAACCACCCGAGTACTGCCGGCTTTCAACTCAAAACGCTGGGATGCTTGCTAATGACTGATCAGACCTCTCTACTCCCCAGAGATCCCAATACCCCTTAATTCGCCTCGGCCCCGGCCGAAGCGGTCAGAGGTTCCTATTCGGATTCTCCTATTCCCCACCTCTTAATCCCCTCCCCAGTGACCCCACCCCCAAAAACGGGGCCCGCTGACCCCCCCCCCCTTAAAAATGGAAACGCGTCGACTAGCCCCAAGGTCCGGTGGTGAAATCTCGCCCCATCCAATGGATTTTGGCAGTCTGTAGGCAGTCCCACCCAGTTTCCTCGCCCTTCCCCCCCCCCCCTCCCCCCCTTCCCCCTTCCTTCCTGCATGTTTATGTGCGTCTCAGGCTTGTTTTAGACGCCCTTTCGTTGGGATAGGCGGAGTAGCGTGGTTGAAAAGGGTCTGATGCTTCCCTAATCCAAGACGCCCACGAAATCCACAGCCTCAACGGCCCATACTTAAGGCATCCCGCCGCTTGCGAGAGTCTTGGTATCCAGTGTTTCGGAATGACGACACCAAAATTCGTACTGATACTACCACTACTAATACTACTCACAATCATCCTGCTTCGTGTTGCTATGAACATTACTTTTACTATAACTGCGATTCCAACTGTTACTTTTTTCCTACAAGAGCTTGCTGCAGATAGTAGCCACTCGCCGCATGAGCGTACAGCCGGGCCGAGGCGGACGACGCGCAGCGTTTCAAACTAAGGAATGTACCTTAAATTATAGAGGCCTTCATACTATGGTTTAAGGTATATTCCTTAATTAAGGGGTATTGGGATCTCTGGGTACTCACTGGATTTCATACTTCTCTCTCTTACCACGACCACGCAAGTTTCGGCAATGGCAACATGGGAGGCCACCCACACATCGGTAGGTTCGGAGTGCATCTGCAACAAGGCTTGAGAAACCGTGATCCTTGACAGGTGTAGGGGCGGAGGCCCACTCGGTTTGAACGGTGTCTTCGCAACTGCCACCCCACTTTTGGCCACAGCCGGGGATCGCCGTAGTGCTGCCGGCCATTGTTCCCACGAAAATCGACAGCATGCTTTCGTCACAGGACTGCGCTCTAAATGTCTTCAGTCAGCTGCCTCGTGGGACTGCTTGGAAGTTCGTGAGTAGTGGTAAAGGGAGTTATAAGTACTCGAATATGGGTGTATTATTCTAGTTACCCTACTTTTTCCCCACTTTTGACTACCCATGAACTTCCAAGTGACCCCTGCTAACCAGAAGGTTCACCTTTGTGTCAGGACAGCATCTCAAAGGCCGCAAATCCAAACCCTACGGTAGGGTTCAAGGGTTTAGGGTTTTTGGTTTTGGGTTCAGGGTGAGGGTTAGGGTTGATGATATAAACCCTGCGTTACCTTAAGGACGCTTGACTATGGGAATGATGGTACATTCCTTATTATGGCTAAGCAGGACTTATATCATCAACCGTAGTACCGACATCATCAGCCTCATATGGGCACGACTTCAAACCCCAACTGCATTGAAGAAATCCCCAAAAAGACCTGAAAGAAAACTATAGAACCTTAGAAACCTTGGGCCTTAGTAGGGTTCCTTATATGAACCCTAGTATTTTGAGGTTATAGGCCCAGGGTTTCTTAATCAGGTTCCGACCTGTAAACCCTGCACCCTTTTATCCCTAAACCCTCATAACCCTGAACCCTAAACCCTTTTGACCCTAAACTCAAGGCCTAGGCCGCCCACCTCCGTGGGTGGGCGGCGCTTAAGTCCCTCGACCTCGATGGCGCAGAGCGTCCCAATACGCTCCGTAGCACCCACGTCGGACCCAGTACCGGAACACGTTCTCCTCGGGACCAGTACTGGTCCCTTAATAAACTCATTACCAAGCTCCTGTTCCTGGACCAAAAAGGGACCCCCCTCATAGGGGCTTGGGCCAGCGAGCTCAATTCAAGGACCTCGGGGCCTCTCCCAGGCCCCTGCCTGCCCGCCTTGGCCCCCGCGCCTGCCCTGGCCCTGCCCTACCTGCTGCCCTGCCTTCTGCCCTGCCTTGCCCTGCCCTGCCTGCCCTGCCCTGAACTGACTAACCTGCTGCTGGTTTTTGCCTGCTCACTTCTGTTCATGAAATGTGCATTTTGATTATGGCCCGGTGCTCAAGTCGAGGTCCCCTCCTTTCTTTGTGTGGGCCTAGTCTAAAGAAATAAAGAAAACCATTGAATGAGTTTAGGTGCTAAACCCTAAAAGGAATGGGTTTGGGTGGTTTGGCCGCCTCAGACGGCGTGCGGTGGGAGAGATAAAAGACAAAGCCATCCACAATCAGGCTCCAACGGTAACGGCCAGTCGTCATATTACGACGCACTCGAAAATACACTGTCGCAAGCTACTTCTGCTTCTGCGCCACTCTACGGCAAACCCTAAACCCTATACCCTAAAACCTAAACCTTAAACCCTAAACCCTAAACCTTCAACCCTAAACCCTAAACTCCTAAACTCTTAAACCCTAAACCCTAAAAACCCTCTCCCTGAGGGAGCCTGCTGCTCGGAGCCCAGCGTCTCACTGCCCGGGCGCACCTGCGCGGAGCCGATGATGGGCCTCGCCACAGACACCGTCATGTAGGGGCCTTACTTGGAGGGTCGGGGGACTTCGTAACTGGTTATTTTAGGGACTTATAAGCACCATAACCCCAATTAGAGTCCCTTTTAGGGTACTTATAACTCCACTTACTACCTACTTACTAAGTCCCGCGACCCTCCAAGTAGGGGTTCCTTTAAAGGGATCTATATAAGGGTTACGCCTATAGGGTTTGGGGTTCCTTCAAAGGGATCTAGGAAAGGATTACTATCAGGGATACTTTAAGGGTAGTATAGTACAGGGGCCTTGATCATCAGAATAGGGGTCTGTGGCCCATTATACTATAATCCCACTAAGGAAACACCCCCCAAAATTGTATCGGTAGTTATTTCGGCCCCTTTATGAGGCTTTGACAGGGGTTTTTAAGGTTTGAAGAATAAGTTACATAGGCTACTTCAAGGCTCAGCAGACGTAGCAGGTAGGTTCGAACTAGAGCTATAAGTACCCTAGTTGGGGTTTTCTTCCTGTACCTTCCCGTTGACCTTGCTGTGCATCTCATCCTCAAAGCAACCCCTAAACCCTGATAGAACCTGCATCCGCATGGAGCCCCTGGACCCGTAAAGTCAGGCTTACCACGATTTTTTGGGGGGAGAAGGATCGCTGTTAGTTCGACCCTTTCTAAGAGAATCCCGTCACAAGCAGCTTCCCACTACACTACTTACCAAGCAACCCTGAACCATAAACCCTAAACCCTGAACCCCAAAGCCTAAAGCATAGACCCCGAGCCCTAAGTCCTAAACCCCAAACCCGAAACACTGAATCCTAAACCTGAGACCCCCTAAAGTTGAGGGCGTAAACCCATTAAACCCCAAAACAAAAACCAAACTCAAAGCCATGCCGGTGTCGCAGGTGGCAGTTGAGCTGCACCCAGCCCTCCGCCTGAGCACTTCGAAAATTTAGGGTTTAGAGTTTGGGGTTTAAGCTCGGGTTAAGGGGATTTGGGTCCAGGGATTGCGGTTTAGGGCTGAGGGTTGGGGTCTCGAGATGTCGGGAGATGTCTAGAAGCTACGGTTCAGGGTGTAGCGCTTAAGCTGGAGCTCGAGGGATTAGGGTTTGGGTGCGGTGTGGGGATTAATGTGGAATAGCGCAGGCTCTGCTGACGGAACGCAGGATGCAGCTAGGGCGAGGGCGGAAAAATTCGAGGACTATTTCACGGTTTCTAGAAAGGTTCTACGGTGGACTTTTTTAGGGTTTAAGGTTTGGCTACCAGGTATTCTACGAGTTTTGCTTTTCCAAGGGTCGCAGGGCATAGGGTTTCGGATTCAATATGCCAGGCTTGCGGGAGAAGTGTCCGGTGGTGGAGGGTTTCGGCCCGTGTAAACGTATCTATACTGAACTTAGAACCCTAGCAAAAATTGTAGTTTTTTCTGTTTCTTAGGGATTATAATAACCAAAAATTAAAAACTATTTCAAGTACCCCGAAGGTATATAGAGCTTTGCATGGAGTGCCACTGACGTCAGCTTGACGGATGCTCCGAAGCATTCTCAAATGGTTTGAGCAAGCATCTTTGACTGGGGCTCCAAATAGCACAAAAGCCTTATACAATATGGTCGTCGGGCCCAAACCCTAAACCCTAAACCCTAAACCCTAAACCCTAAACCCTAAACCCTAAAAATGTATGAGTACTTGGAGCCCTAGGACTTCGGTTCGCCTTACGGTGTGGGTGCAGATGGAAGTTGAACGCCTTTCAGCATGCAACGATACCACGAAGAATCGGCTCGCTTTAAGGTCTAGGGTTTAGGGCCTAGGGTCAAAAGGGTTTAGGGTCTAGGGTCCAGGGTTTAGGGTCTAGGGCTGAGGGTTTAGTCTAGGGTTAAGGATCCCTTTAAAGGGGACCGTAATATAGAACCCCATAGTACCCTTAAAGGGTCCCCATAGTGGAGCCCTGGGTGCTGTCCTCAGCGAAATCTAAGCATGGCCATACTTCGGCAAGTGACCCGTGACCCCTGAGTTGACAAGCTCTGGGTTTAGGCTTAGAAGCCTTGAGAATTATAGGGTTCCTGAGAAGGGTTCTTTTAAAAGGGTCCTATAAGGGTTACTATAGGGGCACTATGACATAGAGGACTTAATGATTACCTAACACACCATTTTGCGTGCTCCACTTATTATGGTTATAGTAGAATGCGCCCCAAAACCCAATTCTAATGACTCAGGCCCCTACATGAGGCTGAGAGCCCTAAAGCTCATAACACAGTTGACAAATTATCAGAGCGATGAGAGATGGAAGATGCATGGTGCTGACACAATCAGGGACTTTGTGCCCGATCTTGGCCTTCGCTTCCTGCTCGAATGTCTTCGCATCCTTGATGTCTTTGAACTCAATGGGCCCCTGCTTCATGCGCGGCGCCTGAGGCATCTCCGGCGGCGGCGCCTGTGCCGGCGTGCGTTCTGCATCATCGACTTTGCCAAAGATGCGGTCGAATGTCTCCAGCTTCTGCCGCCAGTCTGGGTCTCGGTGCCGGACGAAAAATGACCCTTGCCTTCTCCCGAAGCCTTAATGAAAAATGACCTCTCAACCAAGTAGCTTCGGATTGGGCATTTGAGCCATTTCTGACGCAAGTTGTTCAAGATCGTCAAGCGTTGTTTGTCACCGGTACCGTCACGCACACTTTGTTTGATTTTTAACCCATTGCGGAACCATTGGTACCTATACCCTGAACTCTACTACTAAACTCGTCGAATAACTAGCCATGAAGGAGCTGTTCTTAGAGCAAGCGCGTCGAATTTCAGGCTCGGGCACTCACTTTGCCATGTTTCTCGGACTAGGGTGTGGGTTCAAGCAAAACCCTAAACCCTAAACCCCTAAACCCTAAACCCGAACCCTACGGAACCCTTTCGGTGCCAGCTTCCAGTCCTTGACAGATACTGCGGAGGCCCAGAGGACCCAATTCCCCATAATTAAGGAGTAGACCTTAAATCATAATATGAAGGCCTCTATAACTTGAGATATTTTTCTAAGGAATGTACCTTGAATCATAATATTCAGGCCTCTATAATTTAAGCTCGATTCCTCAATTAAGGGGTATTGGGATCTCTGGAGGGTAAGCTATACACCCCTGCTTAGGGTTTAGGGTTTAGGGTTTAGGGTTTAGGGGATCGGTATTCAGTGGACCCTTCTTCTGCCCTCACGATGATTCAAGGGGGAAAAAGGAGGGACCCTTGATGGAAAAACCCCTGCCCTATACTGGGCTATATAATGGGTCTATAACGGCCATATTATGGGTATATATACCTAGGGGTCCGTATTAAGGGTCCCTCCCTTTACCCTAAACCCTAAACCCTAAACCCTAAACCCTAAACCCTAAACCCTAAACCCAAACCCTAAACCCTAAACCCTAAACCCTAAATCTTGGAACGGTTGGAGCCCAGGGGTCGAGATTACGATCCCCTCCTGCGCGGCTAGACATGTTAAGTACTCGGGCTGAAACTGTCGGGGCGTGTCGGCTTTGAGTTGATGCATTGTGAGTTTGGGGCGGGCGGATTGGAGGGTTTAGGCTTTAGGGCTAAATAAATCTGGAAAATGTACCTTCAAGCATCTCGAAATTTCAAACAAAAACCTTCGAAAACCGAGGCTTCCCACACTCCCTTTGAAACCCCACAGAGCCGGTTCACACGGAACAGTCATGACAAGGACGACCATCATGCCAATAAGAACCGCAGTAATCCTAGGTGCACTGGTTATCAGGACAGGAACGAAAATTTTGAAGTGTGACTTAAACCCTAAACCCTAAACCCTAAACCCTAAACCCTAAACCCTAAACCCTAAACCCTAAACCCTAAACCCTAAACCTCAAACCCCAAACACTAACACTCCTGAACCCTCAACCCCCGAACCTAAACCCTAAGCCCCAAGCCCTCTAAGCTCTAGATGCTAAAATCCTAAACCCTCAAGAGATCCCTTAAACCCAGAGACTCCAATATCCCTTAATTACGGAATATTTCTTAAATCATATTAGGGATCCTACTATAATTTAAGGTATATTCCGTAATTAAGGGGTATTGGAGTCTCTGGGAAGATCCCTTCACGGTTCCCTAAGCCGCACGGCGCCTGGGCGATGGGTTGGAAGGCCGAGGGTGGCTCGCCTTCCGGGCCCTCCGTGGTGTCCTTAGAGTTTAAGCTGTACAGCTGAGGGCTGAGAAGGTGTAAAGTTTCGGGTTTGGGTTTAGAGTTTAAGGTTTAGGGTTCAGGGTTTAGGGTTGAGGGGTTTAGGGTTTAGGGTTTAGGGGTAACGGCTGAGGGTCTACGATTTAGGAGTTCGCCTGTGCCGTTAACGCTTGTTTTGTGGCTCTGGGGCACTTAACGGGGTTTCGGGCTGTTTCAAACCTTTTCACATAAACTTCGCGCTTAGGAGGTTTTTCTGTCACTTTTAGAATGTGGGTGGTTATCAAAGTTATGGTCCCTTTATGCGTCCCTAATATAGTACGGCACCTATTTTTTAAGGTGCCCACAAAAAGGTGCCATAATTTTGACAACCACCCATGTTGCAGGTTTTGAAGGCTCAGTGTCCTGAAGGCTTCCTGGGTTTGGTGCTCGGGATTGGGCTTAGGGTTTAGGGTTTAAGGTTTAGGGTTTAGGGGGATTGGGCTGTATAGGCGATTGTATACGTGTTTCACGGGTCAAGTACGGCGTAGGGTTGATGGCTTGGGATTTCTGGGGGCCAACGTCCCAGGTGTTGAAGGAGTTGAGGGATTAAAATCTGGGGCATCGGGCTCACGGTTTAGAGGGTTCAGAGTTTGGGGTCATTCGGGTTTCTGGTCGTCCGCCAGGTTAGCTGGTGCTCTCAACCAACTGCGCTAAAATTTGCTTGCCTGCTGAGCGAAACCAAAAGCGATGCATCTCCTTACTTGGAGGTTCAGGGTGTAAGTGAGCTATAAGTAGGGTAAGTATAGTTATAACCCGGGCATGTGGGAGTTTCCGAAAAAAAGGGGTACCTCATCTTGGTGTCCTTTTCGTAAGGATCCTACTACTCAGGGTACTATATGCGCGTCCCCTATAATCGGAAACTCTCATGTCGACTTGGCCACAAGTTGTCAGTTTATGGCGGTCCAACTCCACAAACTTGTGCTCCGGCTTGGCGTGAGTCACTTCATATGCTCTGCTTACATACGATGATGGATGAATGAAGTGAAGCTGATTTCGCGTTCAAGTACCGAAAGCACAATCTAAGCGGGCTGCAAGGAACCCGTGATCAAATATCCTGAAAGCCAAGCTTTAAGAGCCTGCATCCTTTCTTGCGCGTTGCACTATCAGAACTGGTCACCTGCTCACGTAACTCTGCTGTGGCTGCCCCGCCCTCTCATATCACGCGCCGGAGGACAGCTTGGTTCCCGTGGCACCCGGCAGGTTAGCTGTGACGTAAGCCGTGGGACTCTGAAGGAAGTTGTTGCCCTACCCTGCCTCAGCTCCCACAGCCCTTTAACGAAACTAAACCCTAAACCCTAAAAACCCCTAAACCCTAAACCCTAAACCCCTAAACCCTAAACCCTAAACCCTATAAACCATTTTACATAAAACTACTGCATCAGGTTTAGAGCGGCGTATTGCTTATCAAACGAATTTAGGGTTTGCACAGCGATACAAGATCACTTGACTGGCTTTATGCGAAGAAAAACCTGGAAGACTACGTTCCACGGGTTGAAGAAGTACACCCTAAACTCTGACTGCTTAAGAGAAGAGGTGTCAAGCTCAAGCAGACCCGGCACGACCCAGGTTAAGAAACCGGCATCTGAAGGGGACACTGCAGATGCAGATCGTCTCTCCTGTTTTTCCTGCACGAGGGAAGGAAGATTTTGGGTTGAGGGAAGGGAGGCAAAGGAGCGGTGTGGGTTTAGCATGCGTAAAGGTTGTCCGTGCTTGGATGTTGGGTCTGGGTTTTAGGGTTCAAGGGTCTGCGGGCAGCCATGAAAAAGGGCCGTACGCATCTTCATCCGGGTCAAAAACTACGAGTAGTAACACGGGTAATTTGCTTTTGTACCCCTATCGAAGAGTGCGTAAACCTTCAACTCTAGGCCCATGTTCAAGCGCGATCGAAACCCTAAGCTGAGAAACTTACTAGCAAATCATTGTTAACCCTCTGAAGCCGAAAACCCTGGTTCGTTACGGGCCGTGGTGTATTGTCTAGCAAGTAACCCTAACGAACGGCATCGGTAAGCCTTTAGACTTCCATATTACAGGCTTGGAGGCATCTCGCCCTTCACGCAAATCCCGAGACCCCAGCCCTGCTCAGGTTTGCAAGGTTTTTGGGTTTGGGGTTCCGTGGTAAACTGCACATTACTTATATACGATGAATTCGACACGCCTCAAACCGAGGTGGTGCGGCGGGTTACGTAGGCCTAACACGCTTTTGTAGAGGTTTTACAAGGATGTTGCAAAGGTCCTGTGGTTCCTATGGGGCTTGGTGGGAATTTACGAAGTTTTCTCCTACAGCCCTACAACCCAATTTGTAGATTTTCGAACCCTCGAAGAACCCAAAGCCCCAAAACCAGGAAAGGGTCCACACTAATGCGAAAGTAGCGCTTGCGCACCTCCCAAAACATCCTAAAGCCCTAGAACACCCGGATAACCTGGAACCCTACAATCCTCAAGCCCGAAAACCTTGCACTAAATCCAGGGGCGCGCCTGCCCATATGGGAGCAGCTCATCCTCGCCTGTTTTGCATTGAAGGCTTCAACCAATCGACGTTGGGGCCTTGGGAGCTTGTGAGGACTGTAAAGGTTTTCTACATGCCGAAACCTTAATTAACCTTCACAAGAGTTTGATCGGGTGGCTTTAAACTAAACCCTAAACCCTAAACCCTAAACCCTAAACTAACGCATTAGGATTGGGGGATCATCGGGCCTCAAACCGCGGCATGCGGAGGGTGCAAGCGCGTTATCACTGGCATGCAATGTAGAAGGCTGAGAAAGTAGAATAGGCTCTGAAATTATCATGGTATGGCTGTCAAAGGAACCCTGAGGTACAAGATTTCGAATTTATCGGGTTGGAGGGGTGCTAAGTTTGTCAAGTAGGGTTAAGGGTTATAGGGATGCTGCACAAAGAAACACACGGTGTGATCTGGAGATTGCACAGGGCATGTCGCGATCGAGTCGCGAACATGGCGAAGATCACCAAGGCACCGGCGATGATTCTTGGGACCTGTGGCATCTCCGTGGAAGGCACCAGAGAGATCCTGTAGGACCCTCACCAGGGCGGAGAACCCGGTCAGGGTTTTCCACGAAACCTCTTGCATTTTAAACGAGAAGTAGACCGGAGATGAACTTGCGAGTCAACTGTCTCACTTGGCATTCCGGCTGCGGGGGGATTCTTCAACATCCGCTTGAGGTCCGGAAACCTCTTGGCGCAGGAGAAAGCACAGGATGCTCAAGCGCCGTTTTCTGGCAAATGCAAGAGACTGCCATACGAGCCCTGATGGGCAGAAAAACCATTCTTGTCGTTAAAGCAGCCCGGCAACTTATGATGTATATACAAACGAGCTTTCACGCAGTCCAGGAGAAGAAGCAAGAACCTTAACCCTAAAATCGAAATACAAAACACAACCCCGTCTGAGAATTAACCTAATGGGGGTTGGTATAGTGTGATACGCTCCAAACAGTGGACAGTGGGGTGCTCTCAATCAGGATGCCTTGTCCGGGGGTCCTACTTACATACTGCAGACCCCTGATCAACCCATGATCAAGGAGGAGCGCTGATGAATCTGTTTAGGGGTCAGGGGGTTGTAACTGACACTATGCCGGCACGCCCTGTCTCCTCGTCCCATTCTCGTTCTTTTATGCTGACGTGCCGTCGCGAGCGCAGGTATGCAAAAAGGACAGCTAGATGCAGTCGGATTCTGTGGGCTCTTGGCACCGACACTTGATCAGACAGAACTCTTTCCGATCAGCACCTGCAAGTTCCTGGGTTCTGAACCCTAAACCCCTGAACCCCAAAACCCACACCGACAAATTGTGAAACCAACAAAACCCCTCAACCCTGCCTTCTTCTAATTATTCAGACCCCGTACAGGACTCTGGCGGAAACAGACTTGAAGAGTGCTTAGAAGCCTTAAAGAACCCTTGGCAACCTCTCTGAAACAAACCTTGAAGGCCTTTTAAAACCTCTAAGCACCCTTTGAAGAGCCCTTAGAGCCAAAAAGCAAAATCTAAGGAGCCCTGTGAAGAGCCCTTAAAGAACCCTTCAAAGAGCCCTCTCAAAGCCCTGGACCCTGTGAAAGAACGGCTTCTTCTCCCTGGCTCGAGTGAGGGAAGGGATCCTTATGATACTCCCTTAAAGTAGTCCATTACAGCAGTCCTTTAAAGTAGTCGCTTCCAGTAGTCCCTTAAAGTGGTCCCTTACCTCAAA
This sequence comes from Symbiodinium sp. CCMP2592, assembly GCA_905221615.1. NCBI lineage: Eukaryota > Dinophyceae > Suessiales > Symbiodiniaceae > Symbiodinium > Symbiodinium sp. CCMP2592. Next base: position 1,691,188 of record CAJNDT010005001.1, read on the forward strand.
GCGATCCCTTCCAGCAGTCCCTACAACCCATCCCCCGATTCGCTGCCGAGAACCCTAAACCCTAAACCCCTAAACCCTAAACCCCCAAACCCCCAAACCCAAACCCCTAAACCCCTAAACCCCTAACCCCTAAAAACCCCTACACCCCTAAACCCCTAAACCCCTAAACCCCTAAACCCCTAAACCCCTAAACCCCTAAACCCCTAAACCCTAAACCCCTAAACCCTAACCCCTAAACCCCCTAAACCCCTAAACCCGACTAAAAACCCCTAAACCCTTAAAACCCCTAAACCCCTAAACCCCCCTAAACCCCTAAACCCTAAACCTAAACCCCTAAACCCCTAAACCCCTAAACCCCTAAACCCCTAACCCCTAAACTCCTAAACCCTAAACCCCTAAACCCTTAAACCCCTAAACCCCTAAACCCCTAAACCCCTAAACCCCTAAACCCCTAAACCCCTAAACCCCTAAACCCCTAAACCCCTACCCCCCTAAACCCCTAAACCCCTAAACCCCTAAACCCCTAAACCCCTAAACCCAGCAGTCTTCTTAGGCATCCCGGCTGGAGTCACTGCCGAGACGAGACTGCCTCTCAGGGCTTTACTTGGAGGGTGGCTATTTTGGGGACTTATAAGTACCATAACCCCAATTAGAGCCCCTTTTAGGGTACTTATAAGTCTACTTACTACCTACTTACGAAGTCCCGCGACCCTCCAAGTAAGGGCATGTACTTGGGTTGTTTTAAAACTCCTCTTTCCAGGGGGCGACAGTTTGCTGGGGTTTAGTTTAAGGAGATGTACTTGGATTTAGGGTTTGGGGCTTGGGGTTTACTTTAAGGAGATGTACTTGGATTTAGGGTTTAGGGTTTAGGGTTTACTTTAAGGGCATGTACTTGGATTTAGGATTTAGGGTTTAGGGTTTACTTTAAGGGCATGTACTTGAATTTGGGGTTTAAGGTGTAGGGTTTACTTTAAGGGCATGTACTTGGATTTAGGGTTTAGGGCTTAGGGTTTACTTTAAGGGCATGTACTTGGATTTAGGGTTTAGGGTTTAGGGTTTACTTTAAGGGCATGTACTTGGATTTAGGATTCAGGGTTTAGGGTTTACTTTAAGGGCATGTACTTGGATTTAGGGTTTAGGGTTTAGGGTTTGCTCTAAGGGCAGGTACTTGGATTTAGGGTTTAGGGTTTGCTCTAAGGGCAGGTACTTGGAGGATCATGGGATTTGGGACTTTAGTAACTAGGGTTATAAATGAGGTAACTGTAGATATAGGTACTTCTGACTCCAACTACAGTACTTCTAACCTTACTTACTAAGTCCCATGATCCTCCGAGCAGGGCTTTTGGGGCTTCAGGGTCTAACGTTTAAGGTCTAGGCTTCGAGGATTCATGGTGTAGGGTATAGGGGCTTAGGGTTGGGGGTTTAGGATCTGCAGCATCTACGTTCAGGATCATGCGTTTGGGGTTTAGGGACTTAGTAAGCAGCTCATAAGTAGAGTTGTTGTAGAGGGCCTCGGGCCTAAGAACTTAGTGTTTTTTTTTGAAGCCTCTTTTCCGTCTGGTCTGAGGCTATCCGGAATGCCTGCTTCGACTGAGGGGACAGTTCGGGAGGCTCTGTCGAAGGGACTCCCACTCAACACCACAATACCTGAGAAGGGGCCCCCACCCTGTAATAGTGGTATAATAGGAATATAATAGGGCCCTAATATAATCCTTCTAGTCACTATTACAGGGTGGAGGCCCCTTCTAAACAATACCCCATACTGGCGAAAGAGTTTAGGGCTTGGGCTTCAGGATTTCAGGCCTGGAGCTGATGGCTGCCCAGAGGTTCCAATATCCCTTACTTGAGGAATATACCCTAAATCATAGCAGCACCCTTTAAGGCCAAAGTGACTACTGTAAAGGTACATGGAGCCTTTAGGCTGCTGCTATGATTTAAGGTATATTCCCTAATTAAGGGATATTGGAGTCTCTGGGTGTAGGGGTGTAAGATTTCCTTGGGCAGTGGTTGGGGTTGGTGCAACTTAGGGTTCAGGCTCTGCGGATGTACCTTCTGGCAGCCCTCAAGCATTATCGCGACTTGACATAAACATGCCATACCTAAGGCATATGTACGAAACATTATATACATATATATATATATATATATATATATGTCTATATATATATATACCGACCTCTTGTTTGGGGTCTTTGGGTGGGGTCTCTCCTACAACCCCTAGAATAGGGGGCCTTGCCCCATTTGGGGGATTATGGCTTTCGGTTTGGGGGGGAGGGGATTTTGGAGGCTCGGGCTTGCTTTGCACCATCGTCGGCGGATTTAGGGATGAGGGATAAGAAGTTAGGGCTTACGGTTAAGGGGTTAGAGGTTGAGGGAGAGTGAGATTTAGGGTTCAACACCCTTAACCCTCAGTAGAACCCGTCTCAACAGCCTATGAAAAGCCAAGTAGAACTGCAAAATGCATAAACCCCTTTGAAACCCTCATAAAAGGGGCCCCAAAAAGGCACAAGAGCAAAAATTAGGGTATGGATATCCCATATGACCCCCTTCTCATGAAGCCCAATAAGGCCTTTTGGGTCCCTAACCGCGAATCCGGCGATGCAAAAACAGAGGGCCGGACATCAGGCCAGCCCGCGATGGTGTTGGACCTGGTCGCGACTTTGACATGACATTTCTGTTGGTCCACAGTCTGAGCAAGTTCTTTTGGAGTTTTCATACGGTTCTGTAGGGTGTGATCCAGGGGCCTTGATAATTGGACTACGGTTGCGGTGCACATTCTACGATAGCTGCTTTTAAAGACCATAAAGGGGATACTTTTGCCAATTCTTACGGCTTTGACAGGAGAATGCTTTAAGGGGTAAAGATGGTAAAGGCTTGAGGTTGAGAAGGGGTAGGGATGTAGGTTTTTGGGGTTTGGGGTTATAAGTACCCCGAAGAAGGATATGCGAAGTAATATAACTTATAACCCTACCTATAGCCTCTGGCTACGGCTCCCTTACACCCCTGGTAGGAAGAAATGGTCTACTAAAGCGCTTGGATGTACGTTATGCTAGACATGACTCTAGACCTACCAATCAACCCTGAACCCTGCAACTCGAAATCTCAATCCCAGAGGCTCCAATATCCCTTCACTAGGGCGTATTCCTTAAATCATACTAGGGATCCTTTAGGGTTTAGGGTTTAGGGATCCTACTATAGTCTAAGGCATATTCCTGAATTAAGGGAGGTTGGAGTCTCTGCGATCGTAAACCCTTAGGGGTAGCTGTCAAAATTAGGGTCCCTTTTGGGGTCCTTTTTCTAATACGGCACCTAATATTTAAGGTACCCAAAAAAAGACCATAAATTTCACAACTACCCATCTAGAAACCCAAAACCCTAAACCGTAAACCCTAAACCCTAAACTCTAAACCCTAAACTACCCTTGTACATCCCTTGTATTCCCACTGATGGAACTGAAAAGCATCGGAAGAGCCGAGGTTTCGGGTGTAGGGATTAGAGTTTAGGGTTTAGGGTCCGGGGGTTTAGGGACTTGGGGTTTAGGGACTTGGGGTTAGGGTCTGGATAGGGCTTAGGGTCTGGAGTTTGGGGGTATATGGTGTAGGTTTAGGGATTTGGGGTTTTTAAATGTGTACCGACTTTTGTCCAGGCTGCCAAAACTCGGCTTACACACAATAGGCCAACACACGATTCCAGAGCTGGTCAGAAAAGGGTGCTCTCTCAGTGGATTTGGGGTTTAGGGTTTAGGGTTTTGGGTTTGGGTTTTGGGGTTTATCGTGTAGGCTTCAGGATTGAAGCACTTTTGCCCGCAACACGCGGGCTCTTTGGTCCGTCTGTTGGCCGTTTGCTTCGGATTCCGACAATTTGGGGCCTAGGGTTCGGTGTGTTTATACTGTAGGTCTCCGGGTAGAATCTAGTAAACATGGACAGGTTTATGGCAGAACATGAAGCTTAGTAGGGCGGCTCTGGAGTTTTCATGCGGTTTAATCTAGATGTGGGAAGCCGGACGAGCCGAGACTGTTGTGTGCAGGATCTGCTCAAGAGATCGGATGTCTGAGACTCTCCATCCCAAGCTGCCACAAGGGCCTCAAGAAATAAGAATAAAGCTTTTTTTTTTAAGTGCATCGGACCTTTTCTGTAGCAGCAGGGCCTGCCTCATAGAGGCATGCACAACTTTATCAAAAGACACATAGGGACTCACAGATACGCCCCAAAAGCACTCCTGCAGAAAGCTTTAGGGTTTAGGGTTTAGGGCTTAACAACACAGTATGAATATACACAGAGGGCTGTAAGTCAGGACTGTTATGGCTAGTCATTAGCCCTAAACCCTCAACCCCAATAAGGCTAGATTACACCCTCGCGAAGCCCGCGAGGAACCTAAGGGCTGAAAATCCGCAAACCCCAATGCATTCCAGCCTCCACATGGGAGTTTCCGAAAATAAGGGGTACCTTATTTGGGGGTCCTTATAAAAGGGTCCTACTATTTGGGGTACTAGTTCGGAAATCCCCACATCACTCTGAAGCCCTGAACTAGGGTTTGGGGTTCTGAGTTTTGTTTTAAGGGTTTAGGGTTCTTCATCTGACCATAAACCCGAACCACCGTTGGGGTTCTGCAGCCGCAAACACTGAACACCCAGACCGCAATGAGAGCTTAGAAAAGAAGCTACCCCCAATATAGAGGCCGAAACAATAGGATCCTTAATGACCCAAATAGCCCAGAACCATACCACTAAGAGCCCAGCATCATACCACTAAGTGTAACAAAGCTCAGAATTTCCGTGGATCCGGGCTGTACGTAGCCGTCGTCACCTCGGCGAAAATCTCTGGAAGGAAGCCCCTCCCAGAGACTCCAATATCCCTTAATCAAGGAATATTCCTTAAATCAGATTCGGGGTCCTACCATAATTTAAGGTATATCCCTTAATTATGGAATATTCCTTAATCATATTAGGGATCCCTCCATAGTTTAAGGTATATTCCTTATCTAAGGAGCCTTTGGGCTCTGTGTCAGGTTTCGGAGTTTGAGCTCCAGGGCCTTTGGGATTCGGAGGCATTGGGGCTTAGGGGTTCAGGGTTTAGGGTTTAGGGTTTAGGGTTTTTTTTTTTTTTAAAGTGCAATGGGGCCTTTTTCTGCAGAGGTCCAGCCGATCTTACGGCTTACACTGTAAAGGATCACTTACGGGTTTGGGGTTTAGGGTTTACGGTTCACGGGTTTAGGGTTTTCGGACACAGAGATCCCAATACCCTTTAATGGAGGAATAGACCTTAAATTATAGAGTCCTTAATACTATGATTTCAGGTATATTCAAAAAAAACTCAAATTATAGAGGCCTTAATATTATGAGTTAAAGTATATTCCTTAATTAAGGGGTATTGGGTTCTCTGGGGAGGCATCAGGGTTTGCGGTTTGTGGTGGAGGGCCGGGCTTGATGCTTGGAGGTATTAGAGTTAAACGAAAGCACACTTTTGTGAGCATGCGATGGTTTTCAAACGTACCCCAAAACGACCCACCCAGAGAACCCAATACCCCTTAATTAAGGAATATGCCTTGAATCATAATATTAAGGCCTCTATAATCTAAGGTATATCCTTTAATTAAGGGGTATCGGGATCTCTGGGCAGTTGCAACCCGAACTTTTCGAATCCGCCCTGTACCTGAGCTCCTCCCAGAGGCTCCAATATCCCTTTAATTAAGGAATATACCTTAAATTATAATAGGACCCTTAATATGATTTACTAGGATACCCAGTAACCTGAGAATAAAAAGGCCTCTCTTTTTGGTATTGGGTAACTTTATAAGGAACCTAGGACTACAAAAAGGGAATAAGGGTACTACTGGGCATCCTAGTTTAAGGAATATTCACTAATTAAGAGATATTGGAGTCTCTGGGCTCCTCCGGGCCACACTTCGGGCTGAAGACCTTAGCCTCCCAGCACACCCAGAGCCTCCAAACACCCCTTAATTAAGGAATATACCTTAAATCATATAAGGGGTCCTATTCTAATTTAAGGTATATTCCTTAATTAAGGGGTTTTGGAGGCTCTGGGCACCCAAAAACCGAAACTCTGGGAGCGCGGCTATACAAAGCTCCGGCGAGAACTTCTTGCATACGGCGTCATAAATTGGCCTCCGCTCTGGCTCGTGAACTCGTGAGTTTGAGGTTCAGGGTTTAATTAAGGTTTCGGGGTCTGGGGTTTCAAGTTCAGGGCTCAAAATACGTATGAAGCACCCCTATAATCGACATAGTCGACATTACATGTATGTTTGGCCATATGATTTGTCGGTTGCTTGACCCATAGTAAAGAGCGATCCTACTACGGATCCGTACGCAAGGTACCCCTGATCTCCGCTCCCCCAACTCATCCTAAACCCAAACTCCTAAAGGAAAGCTTGGGTCCAGCCATACTCCTAGAGAAACTCCCCGTTTCCACCCTAGATCGTTGATTTGGGCATGAGGGTCTATAGTGAAGTCGAGAAAGTTGGAACATGGATTTAGGATGATTCATGCTGGGATTCCCTAAACTTTACTGTCAGGGCATGAGGCTAATGACGTTCCAACTTTGTGGCTTCTACTGTAACCGTACAAACCTTGATTACTTAGCCACGTTTCTTAAAGGGTGCTGAACATCAGCATTCCTAGTACAACCCCTTATTGAAGGGATTGAAGGGGGCGTGCATTAATCCGGGGTCTGCCTTAGCTGAAACCCTCGAGAACCTTGGGAGAGGGGATGGCAAGTGAAGGCGAGCATTGCACCGCCACTTCGAAATCTCGTGTCCTCAACGATCAGAACCCGAAAACCTGAGCCCTAATAAATTCTGTAACCCCAAAACCCTGTATACCTTATTTGGAGCAGTTGGGGAACCCGGAAAGTAACCTCATAGTTACCCGATGGCAACCCTTCCAGTAAACGTAACCCTTGAAGTAACCCCGGAATTAACCTAAATAACAGTCAAAGTACGCCGGTACCCAGAATCCTGAAATCAGGAACCAATCGTTCAGGGCTTTTCGGTGTGCCCAGGACCTTGCTTGAATTTCCTGGTGATTGTCGGGGTTATTGTTCATGTGGGTCAGGGTGGGTGTGTATGGTCACGATGTGTGGTGTGACTGTTGCCTACAGCGACGAGACGTCGAATCATGTTTGCTGCGACGACTGCATTTCTTACGACCTCATTGTTGCTCGGAGCCTTGTCCATATCCCGAACTCCTTGACCATGAGGGTCCGTGGCCATGAATGCAGGTTAAAATGCATGCAGTGGTAGGGGCGATTATGATGACTAAGCTTACGATACGGTGCTTGTGGCTTTCGCGACAACCATGCCCCAAACCCTCGAGCCGCGCCTAACTCGTATACAACCTGAACCCTAAAGCCCTAGTCCCCTAAATAACCATAGCACTCTGAAGCAACTAACCCGGAACCTCCACAACGCCAAACCAAACTCCTAAACCTTAAGGCCAGAAAACCACCCGAACCCCCGAACCTTCATCTTACGCACTGAAACCGTGAAGTCCCGAACCGGAAGCCCAATTCTCAGCCAAAGGGGCCGTTGAACTAATTCTGGGACGTCTTTGTTGATGTCCTGCACACACACCCTCGCTCTCACGTGAGGTTTGGGTTTAGGGGTTAGCTCAGTAAACCCTAGACCCCGACCCCTTCAGGCACGGGGAACGGTCATGCACTGCTACCCGCCGTCCCAATAGGAACCCTATGAGATCAATCCGGGTTCAGGATTTGGAGGTAGGGGTTCAAGTTTAGCCTAAACCCTCAACCCTAAACCCTAAACCCTCAAGGCGTACGATGGAATAGACTTTCGGCTCATGCCACTCACACGGCCCCACAAAATCTCAGACCCTGCCAAACGCTGCACCTTGCCGGGCCCCACCACACAGAAAAGAGCTTGCTTAGAGGTTCATGGGTAGTTATAAATGGGGTTATAAGTAGGGTAACTCTGGTTATAACCCATATTAGGGGACTTGTAACCCCACTACAAACTCCCCATGAACCTCCAAGTAGACCCTAACCCCCTATACCCTTATAGAAGCCCTATAGATCCCTTTAAAGGGACCCTTAAAGGAACCCTTATAACTCCCCATGAACCTCCAAGTAGGGTTCAGGGCTATGGGTCCCAACACGAAAAAAAACTCAATGCCCTGGTTGGCGACTACGAGAGGAGCCACCAAAACTCCCCATGCTCCTCCAGGCCCTTGTTCATGGCACTCCATTTTTCGTAGCTCATCTCCTGGCTGAAAAGCAGATCGGAGTAGAAACATGCCTTACAGTTTCGGGGTTTAGGGCTTGGGGTTTCGGGTCTAAGGTTTGGGGTTTAGGGCTTAGGGTTCAGGGTTTAGTTTTTAAGGGTCGCGGGTTCAGGGTTGCCGGGTTGGGGTTTAGGGTTTAGGGGTTTGGGTTTTAGGGCCTCTAGGAACGATGCCAAGGCGACCATTGACCGCAAATACATCGCTATTTACATTCCCAGAGAGCCCAATACCTCTTAACAAAAAAATTAAGCTATCAGGGCACTTCGTAGTATGATTTACGTAGATTCTATATCTCTTAATTACGGGTACTGGGCTCTACGGATTGTTGTCCGGCTCTTGTCTTGTACGAGGAAGAGACACCCACGAGCACATTAATGCAAGGGCTGGTCATGGGAGTCAACCATACATGCTTTCATATGTACATATATCTACGTACTTGTTTAGTTGTCTACTTTGTTATTTATCTGTGCTCGTATTACAGGAACTCCTCATTTCAGTAGGCCCCTAACCTGGATAGATGGACCTACATAGATAAACAGACAACCAGACAGAGATAGAGAGAGAGATGGAGAGCTGGATAGATGCATAGATGAGTAAAAAAATATCATAAGAGAAATATGGGCAAATGAATTGACAGGTAGATAGGTAGATAGACAGACAGATACATGGGTGGTTGTCAAAGTTAGGGTCCCCTTTTTGGGTCCTTATTATAATACGGCGCCGAATATTTAGGGTCCCCAAAAAGGGACCCTAATTTTGACAACCACTCACATAGATAGACTTGCAGACAAACAGATCGATAGATTAGGCCCGGGGATCCTTCGGGTAACGTAGAAGTAGCTGCAACAACATGTGGCGCAAACTTTCATTAACCTTTGCCACAGATTGACAGTTGAATAATCCTACGACGGGTAGTTTTAACCATCCTCAAGCAGGCGACTGCATCGCACTTCCAGCTTTTACTATGCCCTGAGGATCTACCCTAAGCCCTAAACCTTAAACCCTAAACCCTATCCTTGCAAGTCTTCTGTTTGGGCTCAACTCCATGAGGCCCGTGTCTGGCCCCTGGTCGGTGTATCCCTCTAGCAGTTTAAGGGGGTTTAGGGTTTAGGGGTTTAGGGATTAGGGTTTAATACTGCAATACGGTGTTTAGGGGTGTTTTTGTTGAGCTTAGGGTTTAGGCGCGAGGGTTTAGGATTACTACAACGCAACACTCAAGACAAGCTCTGCCCTTTCTTGCATGAAACCTTGAAACAGAGCCATGAATCCAAACCGCCTGACCATCTGAAACCCATCCTGCGAAGCGCTTAGGGTTTAGGTTAGAAGCTGCCCACCCCCCTGTAATAGTGACCATAAGGGTTATAAAGGATTATATTAGGGCCCTATTATATTCCTATTATATCACTATTACAGGGTGGGGGCAGCTTCTAAGGTTTAGGGTTTAGGGTTTCAACCATTGAACACACGACTCGAAACGTCAAACCAAGAGCGAATAGGATGAGCAAAGGGTTGGGGGGGTTGAGGGTGTTATGACTAATTACGAGTTCCGGGCTTGAGAGCTTCGTAATCATGGGTATTGAAATTGAAGTCTTAGCATGACATGAAGGGTCTTTGTGGTTTGGGGCGCAGTTGGGCGGCTATAAGAATCAATGACTAGGCTAAGACTAGTTTTGGAGTACAGCACCCAAGAGGTCAAAGCAAAAACTACGAGTTCCCAAAAGCACCAACAGGTTTACTTCTTGCATGTAAAAACCCAGCTGCTAGCAATACTAATCATGCCCCAACCCACCAACCCTCTGGCTTGAAAACACCCTGATACAATGCGTGAAGAGCCGCTAAGAATCTGAAAAGAGCCCTGCAGCGACCTCTTGCGCGGCGTCTCGGGGTCGCGGTCGTCGCGGTACCAGCACTTTTTTGCGTATGCGAACCCCAGCCCTGGTTGCTTACCCGGCGATCATCCTTCGATTCCAGCGAAACAATTGCGCGCTGGTGTTCCTTTGGCTTGGGACTCTTGCGCCCAGCTCCTGCCCTCGCTTGGGTGCATCTTTGGGCAGTCTTTGGCTCTGCAGTTGCAGCAACCTCCACTTTTCTGCTGGCCATTGCTTTTGTCAGAGAGCCCAATACCCCTTAATTCGCCTCGGGTCTGGCCGAAGCGGTCAGAGGTTCCTATTCGGATTCCTCTATTCCCCACCTCTTAATCCCCTGTGACCCGGCGGTGAATTTTCGCCTTCTCCAGTGAATTTTGGTTTTTGTGTAGGCAGTTTTCTTCGTTTCTGCCTCCCCCCTCCCCCCCTCCCTCCCCCCCCTCCCCCCCTCCCTTTCCCTCCCCTCCTCCCTTCCCTCCCACCCCTTCTCCGCTCGCTGACAGGTGCGAGTTTTGTGGAGTTTTCGACGACACGGGACTGCAATGTAGCATCTTTATGTGTTGGGGCTCGCCTTTAAGGCTTTCCTACAAGAGCTTGCTGCAGATAGTAGCCACTCGCCGCATGCGCGTACAGCCGGGCCGAGGCGGACGACGCGCAGCGTTTCAAATCATGGAATATGGCTTAAATTATATAGGGCTTCATATTCAGATTTATGCTATGTTCCTTAATTAAGGGGTATTGGGCTCTCTGGGTTTCTGCGCCATTGCTTTTCAGAGTCGGAGCAGTCTTTCAACCACTTAGTGATATTCCCAGAGCCTCCAAAACCCCTTAATTAAGGAATATAGCTTAAATCATATAAGGAATCCTATTATAATTTAAGGTATATTCCTTGATTAAGGGGTTTTGGATGCTCTGGGTTCCCCGGGGTTCGTGGGCTTCCTTCTCAAACCCCTTCATAGAGAACACCGAAACCAAACAAAACCAGAAACCAGCACGACATCATAACAGAAAACCCAAAGACCTTGAAACCTAAAAAACACTAAACAAAAACAAAACGTGCAAAACGGCTAAAATGAAACTAAACTCAGAAGGCGAAAAAAAAGCGTGGCAGGTCGGCCCCCGGCTCACCAGTGCCATCGCCGTGCATGATGCCTTGCTTGGCTTTTTTAGGGTTTAGGGTTTCGGGTTACGGTTTAGGGTTTAGGGTTGGTGTAGGGCTCTTTTGGGGAGCGGTTGGCGTTTAGGGTTTAGGTTTTAGGGTTGCTTCGCTTTTTTTTGGCTGAGCGCTTCTTGGGGCGTTCGGTGTTTAGGCTTTGGGGTTTAGGGTTTTTAGGGGTGTTAGGATTTAGGGTTTAGGGTTGCTTGGCTTTTTGGTTTAGGGCTTCTTGGGGTTTAGGGTGTGGGGTCTAGGGTTGCTTGGCTCATTGGCTGAGGGCTTCTTAGAGCTTAGCTTGGTGGCTTGGGGTCGACGGTCCAGGGGTGCAGATGATAGGGTTTAGGCTAAGTGGGGTTTAGGGTTTTGGGCTTAGGGCTGACAGGGTGGACTTTAAAGGTTGTTCAGAGGTTTGTAGGATTCCGGTGTTATTTGGGCATTTCGATGGTTCTTTAACACAGCATCTTGAAAAAGAGCGCTGCCTGTTCTCGAGCGTTGTCTTTTTGTTTTCGGGGAGTAGCTGTGTTGGGGGGGTCGGCCTCAAAGAATTTGGTGTGTTCCGCTTCTACGTTTTTTAGCGGTCTAGGTCTTTAGGTTTGATGGTTTTTGGGGATGGGTTTTTTCACTCTGGGGTTTAGGATCTAAGGCTTAAACCTTCGTGGTCAGGGGCTCGTGTTTCAGGCTCAGTAATCTAGGAATGTAGGATTTGGGGTGTCGGTTTTAGGGCGGCGGCGAGGAGAGCAACGGGTCAGAGTAGCGCTGCTTGAAGGATCACGCGTCGTTATAACTGGCCTTGTAAGTAGGGCAACTGTAGCTATGCTTCGTTGCACCCCATTAAGGTACCTAAATCGGCACATAGACCACCTGTCCAGAGTTCAGCTGCACAAGTTTAAGGGTCTCGAAGTTTGGCGCTTAGTTGTTTCGGCTTAAGGCTCGTGGATAGAGGCATATGGCTCTGGCACTGGTGACTTGTGGCTTATCATATCAGAATACTTGGAGCTTCATGGGTAGTTATAAATGGAGTTACAAGTCCCCTAATATGGATCATAACTATAGTTACCCTGCGTATAACTCCACTTACAACCACCCATGAACCTCCAAGTAGGGGCCCTAAACCCTAAATCCTAAACCCTCTTAGAACCCTATTGGATCCCTTCAAAGGAACCCTAATCCCTTGTGGATTCCTTTAAAGGAAACCCAGGAACCTCGAGAGTTTCTGGGATGCTGTCCTCCTACGCTGCGAAGGGCTTCAGACTCCGGCCGAAGAAGGCTCATCCCTACGGCGCTGACGTCAAAAAGCGGCGAGAGAAGGCTCCTATGCTCTTACCTAGACCCTAAACCCTAAGCCCCAAATCCTAAACCCCGAAACCTCATCTTACCTAGACCCTAAACCCTAAACCCTAAATCCTAAACCCCTAAACCTAAACCCTGTTCTCGATGGCGACGGCCACCGACGTTCTTGCAGCCTCCCCTGCGGCTAGCAGTTCCACCCGCTCGGCGATGCCTTCCGACGCATCGTCCGTGCGCTTGTAGCGACCGTTGCCAGCAGCCAAGTGAGCGCGCAGTTTGGAGAGAGCCACCCGCAGCTTCTCAGTTTCCTCCGTCAGAGCGTGCAAGGCCTCGGGCGGCCCCTCGTGCTTGGACTTGCCGAGCACGAGCTCCGCTCTTGCCAGCTCGTCTTCGAGTCTGGACAGCACGTTTTTCTGCTTTCGCAGAAGGCTGTGCTTGGCCCGGAGACTCTGACACTGCAAACCCTCGGCGCCTTAAACCCCAAAACTTCTGTCCGAATTAAAAACCCTCTCACCCAGACCCCCGGGAAGATCCAAAAAGTAGATCCCTTAATGGGGGTTCCTATAAAGTACCCTTAGTAGTATAGGGCCCCAAATCAGGGGATCTACTTTCTAGATCCTCCTGGGGGTCTGGGCAAAGGGCCCTCAAACCCCAAACCTCAAACACTCAAAGACCGAACTCTTCAGATGCCCGTCAAACAGGTACCCAGAAGACATAAACCTAAACCCGAAACGACTCGAAGGCTGTCTTCACAAACAGGGTGGCCCGTGTAAGAAACACAGACAGGGCCCCTAATGCTCCAGTCCTCCTAAGGGAAGAGTGCCGATGTTCTCGATTGGGGTTCCTAAATCCCAAACCCTAAAACCTAAATCCTACCCTCAACCCGAAACCTAGACCTAAATCCTAAAACCTGAAACCTAAACGGTACCTCGACAAAGGACACCTTGTTCTCAAATGCGACCAGGATGCAGTGCAGCATGACAGTGGAGAACATGAGCTGTGCCCTGGGTACTACAGGGGCCCTAACAGCTAGAACAGGGCCAGGGTTTGGGGGTATGAAAATGTACTTGTTTGTGTTAGGCAATCCTAAGCATAATGGTAGTTGTTCCGGCCCCTTGCTTGAAGGGCTCTTCGAGGGATTCCCTTACACTTCCTGTAAGTGTTCCTGGAAGGCTACTTACCATGATAGGGCTCTATGGGTTTTGGGTGGTCTCATGAGGGTGGCTTAAAGGATCTGTAAGGGTTCTTGCCAAGGTCTGAATCATGAAGCCCCAAACCCCAAACCCTAGGCTACTGGGCTTCAAGGTTTGAAGAGAGCCCAGCGCTCGGTTTCAGGTTACAGATTTGGTGTACAAGCCATGATGTAAATGGAAGCTGCGTGTCACGTGTCGGACATACGTGAATACATCTACGTGTGGCGGGGGCTTGCATGCAATATAGCCGTCGAGATATGCATCTGTCTATCTATCTACCTACCTACATGCCTACATGCCTACCTATCTATCTATCTACCCGCCCATTTACCTATCTACCCCGACTTCTTGATGTACATATCTATAAACTGCTTATGTCGCTGTTTGCTTACTCGCTTCGAATAAGATTGATGTATGTACCTGCTGGTCTAACTGTCTGCTTGTTCATCGACTCACTCATTCATGTGTTTATACTGCGTCTGTATACATACACGTATACATACACATACACATATACCTATACCTGCACATACACATATACATAGATATATACATCTCCATATGCATGTACAGATACAGATACGTACACGTATACATAGACATAAACATGCGCGTGTATGTAGCGTATGCATACACATTTCTTGTATAGGTATATTCAGGCGTACAACGGTCTGTCGGCCTGCCTCCTACTTCTCACCATGTGCAGCTATCCATGTATCTTCCCACCTGCTTGTCGTCCCTATCCAATCATACCAGAACATACTCCAAAACAAGAACCTGACGAACTAGTATTTAAAAATAACTGCTCTGAGCCCTAAACTCCTAAACCACCCCTGAAGCCTGAACCCTAAACGGGACCCTGAATGACAGAGCGCCGTTGTTTAACTGGCTATGGCAGTCTCTGGGAAGATCTACAGTAAAAGCCCAAAAGTTGGAAACCCAACAGCCTCAATCCCTAAGAGTGATGCATAGGGAATCCCACCACTATTTGGCCTTGATCCGGTTTCCAAGTTTATGGGGTCGACTGTAAGTGCTTCAGGCCCGCGCAGAACCTGTGCGCTGGAGATGTACTGGAGGAGGGCGTGGCCCACCTGTCAAGGGTTACAGGATCCTAATTTTAAGTTTAGGGTTTAGGGTTTAGGGTTTAAGGTTTGAACCAGGACCCCCCAATGGCCCTTTAATGGAGCCCTTATGGTCCTTAATAGTGGGTATTTGGGGTATAATCGAGGGTAGTTGGGAGGTCTGGGTTTTCCTGTGCAGGGTGGAGCGTTTAGGGTTTAGGAAAGAAAATTTTTCAGGGCTCGTTTCGGAGTTCGTCGAGTTTCTGTAGGGGGCCCTATATGGGCTCTAGGAGGGGTTCCGGGGTCTTAGGGATAGGGCCTCAGGGTTTAGGCTTGAGAGGCGAGGCTTTAGGAACTCACAGCTTCTACTTGTGGGGTTAGAGCTGTCGGGATTTCGATGTCTGTGTACTGAGTGGATCTGTGCCTTGGGTCGCAGATTTTTTCGGTTTTCTCAACCTCCAGGTTTCAACCCAAACGCCAAACCAAACAAAAATTAGGGTTTAGGGTTTAGGGTTTAGGGCAAACCCTAAACCCTCATAGAAACCTGCTTGGAGCGGACCTACGTACCCACCAAACCAATAAACCCTAAACCCTAAAACTGTTGATCTCACTCCGTTTCGGCTGTTTTTTTCTTCTGGGGGGTCTAGGGGTTTGGGATTTAAGCTTTAGGGTTCACGATTTGGTGTTCAGGGTCTAGGGTGTAGGGCTTGGGGTTTAGGATTTAGGCTTTGGTTTTTAGGGCTTTGGGTTTAGGGCTCTTCCGATGCATCCAAGCTTCAACACGTGGAGAAATAGAAACTTGTGCCAACACCCCCTAAATCCAAGACGCTGAAATACGACAAGCAACTCAAACCCGCAGCACTAAAGCTGGAAAATACCGGCACATTCGGGCTCCGGTCGGGTACCCCACCCGAGGCCGAAGGCCCCGATGGGGCCCCGCGCTGTCCCTAGCGCTGCCGCTTCTGCTCCCGGCCGCCTTCCTGGGCCTGGGATTCGCGCTTGCCGCCGCGATCCTGCCAGGAGGACTGGCCCCTGTCACTGTTGGACCAGCGCCGGTCATCCCCCCACTCCTCGGTGCGCCGACCCGGCGCCTGGTTGGCCTCGCCACCTCCTCGCCAGGACAGCCTCCAGCCGCCGCCGCGGTTACCCATATTGGCTCCCTCGCCGCGCGACTCGCCTAATGGCGTGAGAACCAGAAAACTCAAAACCTGAAGCCCCAAAACCAGCGAACCAAAAAGCCACTAAAACCTAGCCCCTAAACCCTAAACCCCAATAGCCCTAGATTCCAAACCATGCAGAAGCCAACTCAACCCCAAAAAGCCCTAAGTCTTGAAACTCCATGACCAAAACACCAAACTTGGACAACAGAAAACCACCGAACACCCCCAAAGCCCAAAACCTTGCACTGAAAAAACCAAAACCCAAATTCCAAACCCAGACAGAGCGCACAAGCAAAGAGCACATACATGTGGATGGATGGATGGACGGACGGACAGGCGGACGGACGGACGGCTGCTGCCCGACTGCAATGTCATGTAATATCAAAAAAGAATGCACTGGACATATGTATGCACATATGTATGTATGTAAAATGCATGTATGTACCCTAAACCCTATACCCTAAGTATGTATGCATGTATGTGGTTTCATGTTTAGACTAAACAAGAAGGAGCTTTGCCGATCTGAGCTCGCCGCAAGCTCCCTGTTGGAGCCGGTCGGCTCGCTCTCGGGAGTCGTCTGGCAATGGGCTCAGGGGAAAGGGCTCCCTTAAAGGTTCCTTTAAGGGCTCCTTTAAGGGCTCCTTTAAGGGCTCCTTTAGGTCCTTTAAGGGCTCCTTTAGGTCCTTTAAGGGCTCCTTTAAGGGTTCTTTAAGAATTCGTTTAAATATTCCTTTAAGGGCTCCTCTAAGGGCTCCTTTAAGGGCTCCTTTGAAGGGTGCCCTTAGAGGCTTTCTTTAACGGCTTCTTTAAGGCTTTTTAGCGTGGCTTAGGCTTCGGGCAGGCTCGGGTTCCTCTAAGGGGCTCCGCTTCGGGATCTATAGACGGTTACAGTAGAAGCCAGAAAGTTGGAATATTTAAGGAAAATTATAGGGGATCCTACCATTAATCCATATTCCAACTTTCTGGAGTTCCCTTTAAGGCCTGATACCCTCAAAGCACGCGAAGGCTGAGGTTTAGAGGCTTGGGGTTTGAGGGTTCTGGTTTCTTGGGGTTGGGTTTACTTACCTTTGGTTAGTAGGGAATGAAAGAATGGTAGTAATAATAGTTATAATTCTACTCCATTCCTCCATTCCCTACTAACCAAAGGTAAGTTTAGGGTTTAGGGCTTGGTTTTTTGTTTGAGTCACGGTCTAGGTTTAGCTACGGGCTGTGGCTCAGCGTTAAGGGTTTTGGGTTTTGGTTTTCGGGTTTGGGGTTAACGATTAGCTTCAATCAGGGTTCGAGGGTTTGGGGTTTAGGGCTTCAGGGTGTTGGATTCACGGATTCTGTTTAAGGTTGATGGGTTGGGATAGAGTCTGTGGTTCAGGAGTTGCCTTGCAGGGTTTGTTTAAGGGGCGCTACTAGCAGTCTCATGGATTTGTAGGGAGTTTGGGGTCCGTGGCCATCGGCCACGGGTTTCTCGTGATTGCCCTAAACCCTAGACCTTGTTTTAACGGCTCTAGTTGTTGTAGATTTCCGTGTCACCCCAAGCCTGATCCCCTCGATGCCGGCACGACCCAGGAGCCACAAGGTTCCGGGCTTAGGGTTCAGAGGTTCCTGGGTTTCCTTTAAAGGAATCCACAAGGGATTAGGGTTCCTTTGAAGGGATCCAATAGGGTTCTAAGAGGGTTTAGGATTTAGGGTTTAGGGCCCCTACTTGGAGGTTCATGGGTAGTTTTAAGTGAGATTATGAGTCAGGTAACAATAGTTATTTATCACTACCCATGAACCTCCAAGAAGGGGCATAGCAGGCCGTGGCAGGATTACTGTGCCTTGTGCTGGTACAGAGCTTAGCCTGCGGACGAATATGTCGTCACGGGTAGTTTCCGGATGGGTATGATCCCGAAGCTGGCGGTGGATGTCACGACTATGCGGATGAATTCCGACTTTGGCAAGCATTGGCAGAATGAAAGCTGCTGGCCTGAGTCTTATGTATAGCATGATTTGCAGATATGCTGATGGCTTCTGAGCATTTCCAACTGAGCGTCTGTTAAGCGTGACGACCACTTCTCAGGGGCAAAAGGAGAAGGAGGAGGCGGTGGCGTGGTGAGGGGGGAGGGGGGGGAGGGTGGAGATGTGCTCGAGATGATGTGAAGTGGAGGGCCAGGTCGTTTTAGGCATCGGATCTCAGGACGACTAAATCCAGAACCGCGCAAAAAATTATAGGCGGGTGTGTTACAATGCGGGGGTATGGAGTTGGGGGCTTCCTAAGCTCTGAAACCTGTGCGTTCCCCAGAGCCGCCTAAACCCCTTAATTAAGGAATATCCCTGGAATTATAGAAGGATCCCCAATATGATTTAAGGTATATTCCTTGCACTCTGGCCTCCGGAGGCAGCATCGAAGGCGACAGAGCCCGGTGCTTCCGCCACCTTTGGAACGGTGCCGAGAGCAGATGCTGCACTGTAACACCTAAACCGCATGCCAAATAGATACGGGAGTTCCCGAAAATTAGGCGTACTTTTTTGGGGTCCTTACAATAAGGATCCTATTATTCAGGGTTCTATATTAAGGTCCCCTATTCCGGAAACCCCATAAACTCGTTTTCCCAAAATGGCGGTCACCGGACGAGAATGCAAAAGCAGGGCCTGAATGCTGGCACATCTATCAGACGCCAAAAACCCATATAATGCTTGACGACATAGGGCTCAGATGCTGCCAGTTTGACCTAGACATATGGATTGGAGCCACGGCGGGTAGATGCAAGCAAGATGCAGGTTCGGTTCCGCGTTTACAGTTGAAGGCTTCGAATGATGAGTCGAACTGACTGAAAAGGACTCACGACACCTCGTGCAACACTTGTTATGTGAGTATATTGAGACAACTGGACAAGCTTCGGCTTTTGGGATTTGGGGTTTCGGTTTAGGGCTGAATGGCTTGAGGGCTTTGTAAGAAACCAGGTGGTTTAGGGTTTTAGGCTGAATGCTTTCAGGTCTTCTGGGGGTAAACCGTGTTTAGGGCTGAATGCCTGAGGGTTTTTGAGCTAAACCGGGTTTTTTGGGTTCAGGGTTTAGGGCTGAATGGCTTGACGGCTTTTTGCGGTAAACCGGATTAGGGTTTTGGGCTGCATGGCTCGAGGGCTTCCTGCGGTTTAGGAGTTAAGGTTGAGTGGCTCTGGGGATTTCGGGTTAAGATGCCGCTACAGGGGTGTCCAGGGTGCTGGTTTCCGGGCTACTACTGTAAAGCTTGAAACCCCAAGGCTGTAAGAGCCAGACCTCGAGCGATCATACAAGGCCTGAAGAAATATTAAGAATATTCTGGGGGTTCGCAAAATAGTTGTGGAATAACACCCAAAAAACCAGTAAGCCTATTCTGCTCATAAAGACCCAAATGTTGCATGCAATGGAACTTGATTTAATTTACCATAGTAGTGGTTGGCAATAAAACAGTATGATTTCCAGGATATGACAACTTAGATACAGGAGCCGTATGTAATAGCATGTTTTGTTTACCCAGGCGTCTGTTGATCCTTGGTATGAACCAAGTATCAACCCGTTTCAGGCCCCGACCAAACCAGGGCAGCTGCATGCAGCAGCCGTTCCATCCTGTCCATGTCCTGACCAGGGGGTTAGGGGTTTAAGGATAGGGGGTTCAGGGTTTAGGGTGTAGGGTTTAGGCTTTGGGGCTCAGGGTGTAAGTTTAGATCCTTTGCAAGCAGCTGCGCTGCCTAACCTCAACCGTAAAGACTACTCTAACACCCTGAAGCCCAAGTCCCGTCCAATACTGCTACTAAAGGTGCCTCGTGGATGAGAGTAACGCTTTAGGGTATACTATGTTTGAAAAGAAAAAATTAAGGACCTCGAAGGAAACAGTACTGCTAAGCCCTCATCCCTAAACCCCTAAGCCCCAAAAACCTTAAGCCCTTAAACCCTGAAACCCTAAACAATCCCCAAATCATTAACACGTTAACCAGAAACCCTACACCGTAAATCCTAGTTTCATCCACATTAAATTTGCTTGAATCCCCCAAAGCCCGGAAAAAAACTGACCCTGGATGCATGCACTCCCAAAGCTATCCAACACTACAGATTGCTAGAACTCCTCAATACCTCGTCGCTGACCTGACTCAGACGGCACCGACGCCTCTACTTATATATTCCAGAACAACCTGAGCTCAAAGCGCCTAGCCCCACTTCACGCCACAACCCCAAAAAATCTGCACTTCCCGGGTTCCTTGCTATGGTTTCCATATATACATATATATATATATACACATACTGTAGTAAGAGCTCCCTTGCGTGGAGGATGTTAAATAAGGTAAGAGACCTCACGTGGACTTCACCGATGCCAAGAACTCCCAGATCCCTCAGCTAAGAAATAACCCTAAAATAATATTAGGGATCCTAGGATCATTTTGCGGTATTTTCCATAATTCATACTGGACCCTTATAGAAACCCTTATAGATCCCTTCAAGGATGTATATTCTGTAATTAAGGAAGACACGCTAAATCGTAATTATTACGCATCCTACTGTAATTTTAAGAATCATAGATCCCTTAAAGGATCCCTTAGAGGATCCCTTAAAGGAGCCCTAGGTATTCCTTGATTAAGGGATACGGAAGTCGCTCTGGTCCTCCGGGAGCTGAATCCTTGCGAACGCCATCTCGAGGCCTCAGCGAAAGACCGGGCATAGAAAGGGTGGCGTCTGGGTTCAGGGGTTTAGGGGCTTTGGGTTTAGGATCTAGGGTTTAAGGTTTAGGACTTAGGGCTTAGCGTTTAGGAGTTAGGATTTAAGGTTTAGGTGGCTTCTGGGTTTAGGGCTCGAAGTTGAAGGTAATTTTGGGTTTAGGGTTTAGGGTAACTTTGGCGGCCCTTTAGAAAAGGCCTTAGGCCTTAGGGATTTAGAGTTTAGGGTTTAGGGGCTTGGGGTTCAGGGTTTGGGGTTCCAAGGTTTAGGGTTTAGGGGCTTTTGGGTTTAGGGTTTGGGGTTCAAGGTTTAGGGTTCAAGGTTTCGGGTTTGGGGTTCAAGGTTTATAGAAATTGTTTAGGGTTCATGTCCGGAGTTTTGGGGCGGGTTTTGACCGGGTTTCGCCTTTTGCTTTTGCTGGGCGGTTTTGGGAGCGTTTTCGGCTGGTTTTAACCGGGTTCCGCGTTTTGCTGTTGACTACGTTAACGTCATCAAGGGCTGGGCTCAGCTGGCTGTGGTTGCTGAACAGTTTCTATTTATCCTGGGCTTGAGGGTTTGGGGTTCGGGGTTTAGGCTTTCGGCTTTGGCCAGAGGAAGATGTGCAAAACACATTCGCCACCTGAGCAAGAAGCTCTCGACGGATCCGAAATCGTGAGCTTTGTGTCCCAAAGCTCTAAGAGCTAAACCCTGAACCCTAAACCCTAAACCCTAAACCCTAAACCCTAAACCCTAAACCCTGAACCCTAAACCCTGAACCCTAAAGCTTCACATGCCTCTACGAACCCGAGACTCCCTGGGCCCCTCCAAGGGCAGGGACACCGGAAGTTCGACCTCACGGCACAAGCAGAAAAAACCCAAACCCGAAACCCCTAAAAACCTTTAGCCCCTAAACCCTAAAAACTGAACCCCTAAACCCTGAACCCCCAAGCCCTAAAACGCCGAAACCCTAAACTTCCGAGGCCACCGCAGGAGATCACGCCGGTGCAGAGCAGCGGCAAGCTATCCAGGACGCCGAAGCGGACGAGGAGACACAGGGAGAAGTCCTCACTGACTTTTCATGAGGTATTAGGTCCTACTGTTGATGATATAAATCCTGCAGTACCCTAAGGACCCTAAACTATGGGATTATGGTATATTCCTTATTATGGGTCATGCAGGATTTATATCATCAACCGTACGACAATGGTTAGGGTCTTGGGTTTAGGGTCCTCCATGGGGCTTTATTTAGGAGTAGTATAGGGTTACTATAGCGAAAGTTAGGTGGGAACAGAGACAGGGAGAAGTCTTCGCTGGGCCACCATACGGGCGATGAGGGTTTGGGGTTTTGGGGTCAGGGTTTCGGGTTTCGGGTTTGGGGTGCAGGACAAGGGGTGAGAGCGCTTAGGCTTTTGGGCTTCCAGGCTTCAGACAAGAACGGCTTAGGTTGGATACGGCCCCCATACAGTAACAGTCTATAATAGGGCTACTATTAAGGTCCTTATATCTCTGTACTATGAATCTTATCTAACTGATACTGAGCGGGGGCAGCACCCAAGGCTTAGGTGTTGAGAAAAAGCTCCGGGCTCAGGGTTCCAAGTCAGAGTCATCCGAACCCGCAACCGAATCCAAGGGGGTTGATTGAGGGTTTAGGGTTTAGGGTTTAGGGGGGTTGTGTGTTATCCGGATCTGAGGGGGTTGAAGGTTCACGGCTAACTTTGCTTGGTTTTCAGTGCACAACACTACAACCCAGCAACAATAAGCCCTGAACCCTAAGCCCAAACAGTCCTAAGCATAAATATAATTCCGATCCACGATGTCAGGAGTGGATACATTGGGCTAGCCTTTGGGGGCTTTGTTTACATAAACATGTGTATGTGTATATATATACACACATATACATAAAAATATATATACACACACATACGCACACGCATACATACACACTACAAGTGTGTTGCATGAATTTTGGTGTTTCAGGTTCAGAGATCCAATTAGTTGAAGTATTTGGCAGTTTGGTTTGCGGGTGTAGGACGGTTAAATTTCAGACCTGCATTCGAGTTGCTAAACACTCAGCCCCGCAAAACTCCAAGGTACTTGCAGGTCCATGGGGAGTTTGAGTTATAAGTGGGGTTATAAGTCCCCTAATATGGATAGTTACCCCACTTATAACTACCCATGAACCTCCAAGTACATCCCCAGGCCCAAACCATCCGTGCCTGCCCCAGAAAGTTGCCGATCTTGCTGCGGTCGGCTCCCTGTTGCGGCGGCTGCTTGGAGCATCGTGGGACTTAGTATGAAAGGTTACAACCAACCTTAACTGGAGTTAGGGGTTACAAGTACCTCAAATGGTGTTTTAGGAATATGTAGTTATATCTACCCTTTCCTTGTTTATGACCGCTTCGTGTCGGTTTAAGGCTTAGGACCGAGGGTCTAGGGTTTAAGATGAGGGTTGCCATGCAAGCTTACTTAAGGCTTGCTTGACAATCGTCCGTTCTAAGCTGCAAAACCTAAACCCTAAACCCTAAACCATCAACCTTCAACCCTAAACTCCAAGTGTTGCACTGACTGAACCCGACGGCAGCCTCGCCAAAGAACACGGAACCCCGGAAGATAGAGGCCTGTGTAAAAGGACCTGTGGTTGAAGGGTTATAGGACTTAGTAAGTTAGGTTTTAAGTACCTTCATTGGGGTTACAAGTGGTTATAAGTACAGTTACCCTAATTATAATCCTAGTTACTAAGTCCCATGATCCTTTAAGCGTGGTTGAAGGGCTTAGGGTTGAATGGGCCTATGGATGAGTGTATGAGGCCACTCGGGCTTTGGATGCAGCTCCGAGCTTACCCGCCCACGTAGCCGCTTGCTCCATGTCGGGGAGACGCGGTGGAGGATCCAGATCATATCATAGGGATCCTTAGGGGTGTAGGGGGGAGGGGTGTAGGGGACTATATTTCCTTAAATAGGCCTTATTAGTCCTTATTATGGGCCTTAAGGCCCCCTACCCCCCCCTCCCCCTACACCCCCTAAGGATCCCTATGATCATAGGGACCCCCACAAGCACATAAGCATAAGCATTGTATAGGGATATCCCGACCTTATTGGGCTTCATTATGGGTTTTTTTGGGATATCCCTATCCTTAGTTTTGCGTATGTGCTTTTTTGGGGGCCCTAGATCAGTGGACATGGCTGAATACTTTGCCTTGTTAGGGTTTAGGGTTTAGGGGTTTAGGGGTTTAGTGTTTAGGGTTTAGGGGTATGTGTTGTAACAATCCAGTCCTTCACCCACTGTGGTCACGTCAGGCACATGATTCCAATGCTTCCAGTTGATCTCCACTATTGCGTCCAGGATGTCAGCGGTCACGGTCATGTGCATCATCTGTGACGTCGACCCATCCACTCAGATGGAGCGCCGAATCGGACAAGCCGAAGGCTGATTCCAGGGATCACATCGCCCGTCTTGAACTCTTGGCGCAGTGCATAGACTACTCCTTGCCGGTTGCGGAAGTGGCCATGTGGGTGTCGACGGACTCGTGCAGCCGTGCGGGACATCTCAGCAATACCGCGCGCAACTTCATGGGGCGGTCAACGTCATTCAAAGTTGTGTTTTCGATGGACGAGAAGTCTTAGCCCTTAATTGAGACACCTAAGCCTGGAACGCTGAATCAGGCGCTGTAGATCCTAACTCCCACATGCCACATCGAAACTGCGACAATACACAAATGCAACCTGCACCAAATGCTTTTTCAGTGCGTTACAAAATATGCGCTGGAAAAAACTACTCGTATGAAACCCTTATCAAGCCGTTATGGCATCCTTTTGAAAAACTGATCGAAGCCTTTTTGCCTGCCTCCGTGTGCAAGAGCGCCCTAGCAGCAGCACCATAGCTTTCCTTTGAGTGGTGCTTCGCTGGCTTCTCGTATGGCGGGGGATCATACTTGGAGGTTCAGGGTTAGTTAGAAGTGGGGTGATCAGTCCCCCTACTATGGGTTTATCTATAGCTGCCCTACTTATAACCCTACTTATAACTCCCCATGAACCTCCAAGTAGACTCTAAACCCTATACCCTTATAGAACCCCTATAGATCCCTTTAAAGGGACCCTTAAGGAAACCCTGAAAGCTCCCCATGACTCCAAGTACAGGGACTTGGGGCCTTTTTGGTTGAAACTTGGGGCTGACAGTGGGGCTCAGCTTCGCTGGGCTTTTTTTAAGCAACCAAGGAGCAAAGCGCATAAACTCCTATGATAGAATGGTTCCTTTAAGGAAGAAGCATTAAATTACAATGGTTCCTTTAAGGAAAAAGAATTAAAGTATAATGGTTCCTGTAAGGGAAAGGTATTAAAGTATGGCACTCCAAAGCCCAGTTCAGGCTATCGTGCGTGGCTGTGTGCTTTCGGGTGTAATGGAGTTCTTTGGGTCTAGACCCTCAACTTTCAAACCCTAAACCGTCTTTCATCGGCTTTTACGCGTTTTTATGACGGCTTAGGGTTTAGGGTTTAGGGTTTAGGGCTTATGGCCTTTATGAGGCTACAGGGTTCAGGATTTCGGGCCTCTGGGCTTCTGTGGGAGATATTGCAAGGGGATGGCGTGGAGGCTGACGATCAATGTATGCATACATAGAAATGTATGTATATGTATATGTATATGTATATGTATATGCATATGCATATGCATATGCATATGTATATGTATATGTATGTGTATGTGTATGTGTATATGTACATGTACATGTACATGTACATGTACATGTATATGTATATGTATATGTATGTGTATATGTATGTGTATATGTATATGTATATGTATATGTATATGTATATCTATATGTATATGTATATGTATATGTATATGTATATGTATATGTATATGTATATGTATATGTATGTGTATGTGTATATGTATATGTATATGTATATGTATATGTATATGTATATGTATATGTATATGTATATGTATATGTATATGTATATGTATGTGTGTGTAATATGAGTATATAAAAACCTATCTATCTATAGAGAGAGAGAGAGGGGAGAGAGAGAGAGAGAGAGAGAGAGAGAGAGAGAGGCAGCGAGAAAGGCAGCGAGAAAGGCAGCGAGAAAGGGAGAAGGAGATAGAGAGGGAAAGAGAGAGAGAGAGAGAGTTGAAAAAGCGTGCAAAAATTGAAATTGCACTCGAGACTCCTTGTATATGTATGCATACAGCTGTAGGCATTTAGACATTGCAAGAGATGTTTATAGGCCTCCTCTCAGGCCAAAAGAGGGCGTGTGCTTGATGGCCTTTCTCTTGTTCCTAAGGTTGGCGCCTTTGGGCCTTTCGGGTTTTGATATTCCAGGCTTTGGGGTTTTAGGGTTCAAGGTTTTATGGGTTTAGGGTTTAGGGTTTAGGGTTTAGGGTTTAGGGTTTAGGGTTTAGGGTTTAGGGTTTTTATACCACTAATTCTCTCATCAAATCACCTTTATACTTTACTCCTATTGGCACTATTCTTCTTTTTGATCATTACTTTCTCCTGAGGCGTTCGCCATCCAAAACCTCTTTTCTATGGCATCATCCATCCTTGCAAGGGAGACGGACCCTAAATCCTAAACACGAAGCCCGAAACCCTCAACCCAAAAAAAATACAAACACAAATGCTCAATCCAGTTTAGGGTTAGGGTGCAGAGCGTTGAGGGTTTCGGGCTCAGGGTTTCGCGTTTCGGGTTTAGGGTTCAAGGTTTTTAGTTTAAAGGCTTAGTTCTTTGGTATAGGACTCACGGTTAAAGCTGAAGGTTACGGCATCATGAAGGCTGTAACCTGATGCATCCCAGCCATTACCTGCATGTCATTACAAGGATCATGTACCCAAAACTTAGTCCGCGGTTGGGATACTATTAAAACTGCAATTTCTATTCCTTCTTGGGTCTAAGTACCCATGACAAAGAAACCACCAGACCGCAACCCTAAACCCAAAAACCCTAAACCCTCTCAGAACCCTTTTTCACCCTGAACCCGAAACCCAAGCAGTTGCAGGGTCCCAGGCAGAGAGGCCACAAGCCACCGCGAAGGCTAGGCCAGCACTTGGTTTCAGGTTGAACAACCTCGGTCACTGAAGCTGTAGGGGTTTAGGATTTAGGGTTTAGGGTCTAGGGTGGGGTTGAGGCTTTCGGATTGATACAGGGATTTAGGGGACACGGGTTGATGGGGTTCAGGGGTTGATAGAGGTTTAGGGGTTTAGATAAAGGTTTAGGAGGTCATTGTTCGATCGTACATGAACTAGCTCATGACAACCAAACTGGAAAAGGTTAACAACTACGACCGCCATTAGAATAGAAACGTATTACCTGCGACACGTGCATCAGTTCAAGCAACAGAAACAGTAACTAGTAACTAGTAACAACCAAAGCAATCGGTAAGTCAAGTGCGAAAAGCATGGATGACAGTAAGAAGGGGCGGTAGCCGTGCTGCAACGAGCTAACGGCAGCTGAGCAGGTGTGTTCAGAGCATCAGGTAGCAAAACAAGGTAAAAGCGCCAGGTGTTCAAACCGCCACTCATCACCACCGTCCCACCATGGGATTATCATTCTAACCCGCCACTACTACCACTTTTGCTGGTTAAGTCCCTAACTCCGCCCATCAATTGCGAGGAAACTTAGGATTTTTTTCGGGTTAGGGTGGGTGTTTTTAGGGTTTAGGGTTTAGGGTTCTTTTTGGGGGGTTTAGGGTTTAGGGCTGCGGACCCCTTCAAGAAGGCACCTAATCTGCATAGTGCTCC
Organism: Symbiodinium sp. CCMP2592; assembly: GCA_905221615.1. Lineage (NCBI taxonomy): Eukaryota > Dinophyceae > Suessiales > Symbiodiniaceae > Symbiodinium > Symbiodinium sp. CCMP2592. Next base: position 1,718,551 of record CAJNDT010005001.1, read on the forward strand.
TTCGATTGCCTCTGAATAGGACAACCCACCCCAAATGCTGGGCACCGGTCAGTACCAGAAGCTTCATCAAGGACTTCCTTTCCAGTGACTAAGATTTGAAGCGCTGCAGGGGCTACTTCCAAGAGACTCCAATATCACTCAATTAAGGAATATTTCTGAAATCAAGTTAAGGATCCTATACTAGAATTTAAGGTATCTTCCTTTATTAAGGGATATTGGAGTCTCTGGGTTTATCTGTCTATGAAGTTTCAATAAGGGTGCCCGGGGTTTCGTGTGTAAACCCAACTGTAGTGTACTCTCAGAAAGCGCTTCATGCGATGAGTCTTGGGGGCGTAGGTGGTTTCAGGGCTGCTGGTTTTCCTGGCTGGCTTTTGTGGAAAAGCTATATCCTAGGCCCCAAATCCTAAACCGTAAATCCTAAACCCGTTACCCTGAACCCTGAAATTTACATCCCGACCTAGACCCAGAACCCACAGGTCAAGGTTCGAAAACTTGAACGGGGTTTGGGGTTTAGGGGTCTGGGTTCAGGGTTTAGCAAGGGCTTAGGGTTTAGGGAAGAACCATGAAATCCTGAAACGATGGTCGCTTTAGCAGGAACCTGTACTTGCAAAGCTCTGCTACTCAGACGCACTAAGCCAAGTGATTGGCGAATGCCCGAATGATGCTGCCAACCCCTACAAAAATTAGAGTCTGGGGCTGGGGGTGGCAATGCCTCTGCTGGGCCAAAGCCGTCCGAGCCAACCAGTACTAGTAAACAAGACTGTGTTGCCTACTGTTCCAGCTCATGCACCAAGCCCACAGCATAGACCCTAAACCCCGGAACCCTAAACCCCTAAACCCCCAAACCCTAAACCCCTAAACCCCCTAAACCCCCTAAACCCCCTAACCCCCAAACCCTAAACCCCCCGAGACCCCTAAACCCCCTAAACCCCCTAAACCCCGAAACCCCTAAACCCTATCAACCCTACATAAACCCTACATAACCCTACATAAACCCTACATAAACCCTACATAAACCCTACATAAACCCTACATAAACCCTAAACCCTACATAAACCCCACAAACCCCCCGCACCCTCGAACTGCTGGAGCTGAAACAGGCCGAGACCCTCGAAAGGGTCGAAGGCTGAAGGTTATGGGGGAATCCCAAAAGCTGCTAGGGGTTAGGGATGAGAGTTTAGGTTTTGGGGATTAGGGTTTAGGGTTTGGGGGGGTCTAGGGTTTAGGGATTAGGGGTCAGGGTTTCGGGTTTTAGGGTTTAGGGATTAGGGTTTAGGGTTTAGGGTTTGCCGTAGAGTGGCGCAGAAGCGGAATGATCTTGAACCAGTGTAATTTCGAGTGCGTTGTCATGTGACGATTGGCCGTTAAAGCCTGATTGTGGATGGCTCTTTCTTTTAACTCTCCCACCCCATGCCGTCTAAGGCGGCCAAGCCACCCAAACCTCTTCTTTTTAGGGTTTAGCACCTAAACTCATCCACGGTTTTCTTTATTTCTTGAAGGGCAAGGGCAGGGCAGGGCAGGCAGGGCAGGGCCAGGCGAGGCAGGGCAGGGCAGGCGGGCGAGCGCATTGGGTCGCTCTGCGCCATCGAGGTGGAGGGGCTTAAGCGCCGCCCACCCACAGTAGGTGGGCGGCCTATGCCTTGAGTTTAGGGTTTAGGGGTTACGGTTAGGAGTTAGGACTAGGGGGGACCTGGGGATAGAGACCCTCGCAGTAAGAAGTAGGGCCTTTAATTAAGGGGTCTCCCTAGCACTACCTAGGAAAAGCCCCCTTCACCTGCCTGAAAGTCGTGACTTCCTTGATGGACGCTTTGGGCGTGACGAAGAAAAGCTCCCGCTCACATTGGTGCGGCACGCCGACCCGATCCTCAGGAGGCTTCTTTCAACTGACGAAGTACTTAAAGGTTCATGGGACTTAGCATCTAGGGATGTAATTAGGGTAACTGTACTTATAACTACTTATAACCCCGATTAAGGTACTTATAACCTGACTTACTAAGTCCCATGATCCTCCAAGTAGGGTTTGAGGCGTGGCGTAAAGGCGCTCGGGGCTTTAGAGTCTCAAAGTTTTCTACTGGGTGCTGTGAGGTTACAATCCTGGAACCTAGTAAGCCTGTCATAAGTGGGGATGCATTTACAGAGTCCCGGAGCCTGCAAGTATACCACCCTGCAGCCAATTCCCCCCAATCCTAAACCCGATACCCCGAATCTGAAACCGAAAGAACTAAATCCCAAGACCCCAAACCCTAAATCCTGAACTCGCAACCCTAAATAACGGCCAAAAACGAAAGAGAGTTCAAAAAAACACCAACCCGAAATCCCAATCCCAAACCGCGAAACTTGAACCTACAAACCGAAAGAAACGACCAAACAACACAAGAGAGAAAGCCATTGCAAAGCACGCTAACAGCCCAAACCACTACAGTAGAAGCCAGAAAGTTGGAATATCATTATCGTAACCCCTTTAAGGTAAATTATAGGGGATCCGGTCCTGAAACCATATTCCAACTTTCTGGAGTTCCCTTTACGCCCTGAACTCCAGAGCCGCCCCCCCTAAACCCGAAACTCTAAACCCACCCCTAAACCCCACTTCTATACAATCTGAACCCTCATAGATCCCTTATAGATCCCGTTTCAAGGGACCCCACCGCGAACCCAACCCTAAACCCCACTTTATAAAATCTAAACCCTCGTAGATCCCTTATAGACTCCAAGGGTAAAAGGAGCACTAAAGAGCCCATGACAGGGTAGGGGTCCCCATTAAGGGTCCCTCCTTTTCCCCTTTGATTATAGTTTCAAGGGACCCCTAGCCCTACATCCCTCAAGGCCTCCTTCGCATTGAAGGCAGCGAAGTAATCTTCGGCACCGTCCTCGATCTCCTGAAGTCCAGGGGGCTTAGGGTGTCTTTTTGGAGCTCCTTTTTACTTTAGGGTTTGAGGTTGTTTAGGGTTTAGGGTTTAGGGGTTCAGGGGTTTCGGGTTTAGGGTTTAGGGCTCCACCCTGCAATCAAGCACAGAAGAACTCACATTTGTGAACAGGTTGGAACTAAACACACACTGAGAGTTCAGGGTTTTGGGCCTACAATTGAGGGTTTGGGGCGCAGAGTCTAAGGGTAAAGGCCGTCAAGCAGGGGCAGCAGCGGGTGAACCTGAACGATTTGTATTGCAAATGTCAGCCGCACCGTCACTCACCAGTCTGCAGCAATTACTGGTCGTCGCCTGCAGCCGTAATGATCGTAATTGAACTCTCCAAGAAGCCTTTTACAACCCTTACATGGACACTGCGGATTCCTGATAGAAACCCTCAATCAACATCGTAAACCGCGATAAAACCTCTCCTACACATAGACATAGAACCCCGTTCGAACCCCTTTTCGAATCGCCACAGCAATGCATTAAACCCTAGCCGCTGGCCGCACGAACCCCCAGAAACCGACGTACTTTGAAACAGAAATTGAAACAACCAAACTTGTCGAGCCCATAGAATAGCAAAGAAGCTCTGATAGAACCCTTATAGGAAATCCCCCAGCCTGCTCCGCCTCACCGGAAGACACCATCCCCCTGCAGAGAGGTGGCGTAGCTAGTCCATGGTTGAGATAGTACTTAAAATCAATAATTCTATTTCTTCTTCGTCTGAAGTACCCATAAAACTGCAAAATGCAGTCCATGGCCGGGATAGGATAGTATTTAAGATCCATATTTCTACTCCTTCTTCGGTTTAAGTACCCATAAGCAAAATGTTACCCAACTCTGGGCCCGGTAGGCTTAAGACCTGCGGTTTCCAGGTCTTAGAGCTTAGGGTTTGGAGGTTGGGTTTTTTCACACCTTACTCCGACTGCAGGAGTCTGAAAGCGAAGTCCGCCGAGGTTTAGCGTTTAGGGTTGCGGGTTTGATGTTCTAAGGTTTATGGATTAGCTTGTGGTTGCTGTCTTGGCTCTTTTTTGGAGGTTCCAAGGTAGCCAGACAAAATGGCTCCGTGATGCTCCGTTTATACACAGAGTTCTAGATCAACCCTAAACCCTCAACCCTAAACCCAAAACCCTAAACCGTCCGAAAAAGTTCCTAAACGTCAGTAAAAGGACTGGGAGCTTCAAACTTAGGGTTGCGGGTACGAGTTTCGGGTTCCGGGTACAGAATTTTGGAGTCAGGGGCTGTAGGTCCAGGGCTTCAGGGCTACTAGGGGCCCCCGGAGAGCTAGCTAAATCGGTTTGAAGTAGACTTTTCATACCTTGTGGCGACTCACGTCTCATACCTGCTACACCCTAAACCCTAAACCCCAAACACTAAATCCTAAACCCTAAACCCCAAACCCTACACCCTAAACCCTAAACCCTAAACCCCAAACCACGTAGCGGTGGGCCTCTCCCAATCGCCATCTTCCGCTGCGGCTTGGAGCACCTGTCGGGGAAACTCGGCCACTCTAGGGACTTCAAAGTCGAATGGGGCTGACTTAAAGGAGTCCTTGAAAGGGGTTTCGGGTTGGGGGTTTAGGTGTTTAGGAGGTTTCGGAGGTCTAGGGGTTAAGAGTAATGTATAGGGAATCCCAGCACTATTTGGCCTTAATCCGGTTTCCAACTTTATGGGGTTTACTGTAGGAGGTGCTTTTGAAGCCTTTGAAAAATGTTAGTAGGTAGGATCCTCTTAAGCCCAATAAGAGCAAATATAAATTGTCCCAAAGCCCTACCTAGTAAAAGATTACTTGAAAGGTTTCTGCAAGGGGCCTGAATAAGTAGAATAGGGCTTTGGGATATATTCTAGTGGTAGAAGGGAGTACCAGTACTGACAAGAACGCAAACCTTGAGAAACTCCCATATGTGTGTTTCTCTAAGCTCGGGTCCCTTTGTAGATCCCCGATACAGTACGGCACCCTTGTAAAAAGGACCCCTGGGTCTTTATTAGGGTTCCTTTTTTGGGGTTATAGGGCCAGGGTTTCTTAATCAGGTTCCTAAACCCTAAACCCTAAACCCTTCCTACATTACCCATATCAAAAAGGGGGCAGGTCGCTTCAGTCTCGTGACCTCGCCCAGAGATTCTAAACCCAAAATCCCTAAACCCTACCATAACCTACCAAAACCTACTTTTTTGTAGGGCCCCTACAAATTCCATATTAGGGTTTATATTACAGTAAGAACCTACAAAAAGTAGGGTTTGGTAGTTTAAGGTACACAAAGGAACCCTACACCCTAAACGTTCACTCCCTCCGCCTTGCCGCGCAACGGCTGTCGTGGAAGATGTTGGAAAGTAAGATGGCTTCCGTGTTTAAGAAGCATGGAAACCACTCATTTCCCAGGACCGGAAAGAAAAAGTCAACCGAACCCCTAAACCCCTAAACCCCCCAAACCCTGGGGTCTTACAGCGAACCTCCCGCGTCGCCCGATCCAGCGAGATCTGTGCGGGCGTCTGACCTGGGAAGTTTGGAATTCCACGGTCTGCCGCCGAAAACCCTAAACCCCACACTCAAAACCCGAGGCCCTAGAAACCGCATGAACCCAGATCCCTAAACCCCTGAATCCCCTAGCCGTGGCACCCCTATAAGGCATCCTAATGACCCGCTTGCTAGGGCCAGGTTTTATAAGGAATCCCACCTCAGACCTAGATCAGTCGCACCCTCGACCCTCGTAACCTCGCCCAATGTCATAATATTTATGCGGCATGGCCCCTAAAATAGAGGAGTTGTTGGATCCACTCTAAACCCTAAACCGCATAATTACCCTAAACCCTGACCCTAAACCTAGATGCTCTACCCTGTGCCCTATACGCTGAACCCCATATCCTGAACCCTCCCAAACCCGATATCCTGAACCTTTCTAAACCCTAAACCCTACACCCTAAACCCTCAACCCTATATGCGGACCGGACCCGCAGCGTTGCGTCGATGGGGGCTGGCACGTGCCTGTCCCGGCTGGTCTTTTTTAAAGGTAGGGTCTGCCCAACAGAAATCAAGGTTTGGTGTTGGTTTGGGGTTTAGGGTTTGAAATTTCTGTACGGGTCTCTTCAAGGGTTCGTTGAAAAGGCTACACAAGGTTCACTATGCACGGCTTAGTAAAGGGATTTGAACAAGGGTTGGGGGTATACTGTTTGTACTAGACCTACAGCAAGGGTTAAAAGGGAGTACTATTACTGATTGTTACAACCCCTACATTAAACTTTGAATCCTAAAACCCTATAGTTATAACCCTTACAGAACCTGTGTAGGAACCCGTTAAGGATTCCGCTAAGACCCTCCACGTACATTCAGATTTCAAGGTGTAAGGCCTTCGGTTTTCGGGCACCGGCTATCCCAGACAGCCGCAAGTGGAGGGCTCCGAGACTTTAGGGTTTAGGGTTTATTTAGGGTTTACCTGTAGCCGGAAAGACCTACCTTTTTAGGGGTCCTTATAATTATTTCTATATATAGTTCCGTAAAAAGGTAGGTCTTTTCGGCTACAGGTAGGTCTTAGGGTTTAGGGTTTAGGGTTTAAGAGCGGTGTTGATTTTAAGTGTCATGCACCGCACCTTTTTGACTCCAGCTTTCGGTACTGCTCAGATTGAGCTTACACTGAGGTCCTGCTGACCTGCCAGTGGACCGGGGAAGGCTGGCAGGCAGGATAAAACGACGCGGTTTAGGCCCTCAAGCCCCCTAAACCCTAAACCCCTAAACCCTAAACCCTAAACCCTAAACCCTAATTAGGGTTTACATAATAGTTTAGGGTTTATGCCTTCAGGGCGGGCTTTGGGTTTAGGGGTTGAGGGTGTTAGGGGTTCACGGTCTAAGGCCTCGGGCTTCGAAACCCGAAACCTGTCATAAACCGTACTCACTGAAGGACATTGAGGCTCAACCCTCGCGATTTCTCTCTTGGAGGTTGGAGTTCAGAGCCTTAGGGTTTAGGGTTTAGGGTTTAGGGGTTTAGGGTTTAGGGTTTAGGGGTTTAGGCTTTAGGGTTATAGGAACCTGATTAAGAAACCCCTGGGTCTGTATCAAGGTTGTTCATATGGGTGGTTGTCAAAATGAGGGTCCCCTTTTTGGGGTCCCTATGATAATACGGCACCTAGTGTTTAGGGTGCCCCCTAAAGGGGACCCTAATATAAACCCTAAACCCTAAACCCTAAACCCTAAACCCTAAACCCTATATTGACAACCACCCATAGGATTGTTGATATAATGCGGTTGCAGGGCGCGGGTTCCTCAATCAGGCTCCTACATTAGGGCACATTTTGCAGATCCGGGCCTGTAGACTTTGCTCCAGGGTTCCTACTTAAAGGATCATGGGACTTAGTACTTGGGGTTATAAGTATCTTAATTGGGGTTATAAGTAGTTATAAGTACAGTTACCCTAATTACAACCCTAGTTACCAAATCCCATGAACCGTTAAGTAGGGGTTTATGGTACAATGGGGTACCTTCAAGGGCTTCTATAAGGGCTTAAAATCAGGGGAGAGCCATGTAAGACCATAGCACCCTATGAATCACGAGACCGTCAACTTACCTTTGGTGAGTAGGGAATGGAAGAATGGTAGCAATAGTAGTTATAATTGTACCCCATTCCTCCATTCCCTACTAACCAAAGGTAAAGATCCCTTTAAGGGAAACCTAAACCCCTATAGATCCCTTTAAAGGAACCCTATAGATCGCTTTAAAGGAGCCCTATTCCCTACTAACCAATGGTAAGTCAACCCAAAGCCCGAAGCCCGCCTGCAGCAAAAAGCGCACCGCTTCCGAGCGGCCCATGTGACCCGCAATGTGCAACGGCGTCCAACCTGGAGTTTCCCCAGTGGTGTTGCGGTTTAGGGTTGAGGGCTTAGGGTTTAGGGCTTGGGGTTTCGGGCTTAGTGTTCAGGGTTTAAGGCTTAGAACTGATTTGAAGATGTTTAGAAAGGTTTTAGACTCCCTTACAAATAGCATCCAACTATTCATGAACCTTCAGGGGTTTTACCCTGCGCGCTGACAACTTCACAGAGCCTCCTCTCAAGCAACTCGACAAGTAGAGTATAAGCAGGCGTGTGCTGAGATGACCCCAACTCGGATACTTATAACTCTGCTTCAAAACCAGTTTTGAAACCTATACTTATAACTCTGCTTTAAAACCAGTTTTGAAACCTATACTTATAACTCTGCTTTAAAACCAGTTTTGAAACCTGTACTTATAACTCTGCTTTAAAACCAGTTTTGAAACCTATACTCATAACTCGGCTCTAAAACCAGCCTTAAAGCCTATCTACTAAGTCCGCTGCACTATGACCAGGGGTCGAAGCTTCGGGCTTCATGAGAGAAGCCCTTTTCAAATCAAGCCAGTTGGGGTTCGGGTTTAGGGTTTAGGGTTTAGGGTTTAGGGTTTAGGGTTTAGGGTTTAGGGCCCAGGGTTTAGGGTTTAGGGGTTCGGGCAGGAAGATTGAGCTTTGGTTAGTAGGGAATGGAAAAACGGTAGTAATAGTTGTTGTAATTGTACCCCATTCCTCTATTCCCTACTAACCAAAGACAGGACAATTGAGCTTTGGTGCATGTTGCGGCGCACTCTGCAGTCTCCATTGGATGCCGCACGAACCTGGGTCAGCTCAGCTGGAGTAAGCTTGCGCTGTTCACGGATCGTCTCCATCTGCTTCAACTCCTGACAGAACGATGAGATTGAGAAGTCGGGATGTTGATGCAGCTGCACGCCACAGTGCTTGAAAGAGCCAGTTCCCGCGGGCTCCACTCGTAAGCGTCTTGAAATCGCTTGAGGAACGTGGCCCAAGCCTCTGATGCAGCATCGCCGCACATCAAGAAACCGTCCACGTGAGACGACATCAAGCCAACTACGTCATCTGCGGCATCCCGAACGCCAGACACACCCAGACCCCCGGGAGGATCCAAAAAGTGGATCCCTTAATGGGGGTTCCAACAAAGTACCCTTAGTAGTATAGGGCCCCAAATTAGGGGATATACTTTCTAGATCCTCCCTGGGGTCTCTGCAGCTGTCCGTAGTCAGACGCTCGGCTCCGAGCGAAACCAAAGCGCTATGAACATCTTCATACCACTCCCTTGGGGCGCCTCGTGTCGCCTCCCTAAACCCTACTTGGAGGTTCATATGGAATTATAGGTGGGGTTAGAAGTCCCCTAATGTGGGTGATAACTATAGTTACCTTGCTTATAACCCACTTATAACTACCCATGAACCTCCAAGTAACGCCTGAACAAAGATTATTTAGATCAGGCGGAGCACCGTGATCTCCTGCAACGACTCTACCGGCTCTCTTGAACCCTCGCAGTTTTGGAAGGGTTCTGATAAGGGTTTGTTGAATGTATTACACGCAGGCTTCGTAAACTTATGGAGTTAAAGGTTTGGAGTTTAGCTGTGCATATAAGCTGTAGGATTCCTTTACCCTAAACCCTAAACCCAATTAATGATTCCGTTTTACGGATTCAAGGCTTCGGTCTATGAGGGCTTTTGACTTACCCTAGGGTTGAGGTCCAAAGCAGGATTTCGGGACACACCACAACATAAACATCCACAATTGACAATCCCAGAGAGGCAAAACCTCATACATCACATTTCATACATAGTATGCAATATAGAACATAAAATGTATCTTAAGACCATACTACGTGTAGGATACATGCACGTATGTGTATACCATATATGTACATTCGTCCCATAGATCTGTGGATAACGTATACGAAATGACGACCTCGAAAGGTGGGCTGAAGGTAAGTCGGATCAAAGAAACATTAGACAAGGAGGGATTCCGCTGCCTACCTTTATCCCGCCTTCGGAGCTCCAAGCCCTAAACCACCCCCGTAAGCTTCCACCCACGGGCCCCAAACCTCAAGCCCTCATGAAATCTCTGAAAGCCTCTAGAACCCTCGGAGAACCCATAGAAGACAACAAGACCGCCCCGGCCCCCATCCAACAAACAAGCAAACAGAAAAAACCCCTATCACTTTTTGCAAAGCCAGATCCGAGGCATCGACCGGCAATGTCGACGGCCTCAAGTAACCTAGGATGTTGAGTAACCCACTGGAAAAAAGCCTATACTTTTTAGACCTCTTATTTAATAATAGGAACCCAGAAACCTGAAAGTAAAAAAGTGTACCACTGAACAGCCTGGTAACTGAGTGAATTTCAGCACCTGCCGGTTTAGAGTATAGGGTCTACGGCTTCGGCTTAGGATGTGGGACTTTCCGAAAATAGGGGACCCTAAATAGTAGTTTATAATACGAAGAGCTCAAAATAAGGCACCCCTAATTTTCGGAAACTCCCATGTAGGCGAAGCTGAAGCCTGCGGCTTAAGCTTTACTTTGGGTGTGGACCTGAGGGAGCTTACGATTGGGGGAACAGACCTTGAAGCTTTCTGCTGTGTTGTCGTAGGGCTCTTTTTTTCCCGAAAGCATCGCGAAGGGTTCTTCCGTGTGGAACGCCGCAGCTGAGTACATAGATGACAGACATAGAATCAACTCACTTGATTCCATACTTTACTCTACACTCTACACTTGATACTTGACTCTACACTTGATACTTACTTACTTACTTGACCCTTATGACTGACTCTCTACACTTGACACTTGACTCTATGATACTTGACTCTACACTTGATACTTGACTCTATGTTATGCTTACGACTTACTTACTTACTTACTTACTTCAATCTACTTACTAACTTACTTGACACTTGACACTTGACACTTGACACTGGACTCTATGTTATGCTATCTCTACTCTACTATCTCTACTTACTTACTTACTTACTTGACTTGCTTACTTATACTTACTATACTTACTTACTTATGACTGACTCTCTATGCATCTATGACTTACTATGACTTATGACTTACTCTCTACATCTCGGTATCTTAATATTTCTTTTAAAGGCGGGGGTGGCACCGTCGGGGTCCATCGGGAATGCAACCCTTCCCAGGGATTCGCTGCCTCGGGCGTTCAAACGCGAGGTAAAGTTACACATTTTAGGCGCCCGCGCAACCCTTCCCAGGGATTCGCTGCCTCGGGCGTTCAAACGCTAGGTAAAGTGACACATTTTAGGCGCACCGCGCAACCCTTCCCAGGGATTCGCTGCCTCGGGCGTTCAAACGCTAGGTAAAGTGACACATTTTAGGCGCACCGCGCAACCCTTCCCAGGGATTCGCTGCCTCGGGCGTTCAAACGCTAGGTAAAGTTACACATTTTAGGGCCCGCGCAACCCTTCACAGGGATTGGAACTCTCGGGCGTTCAAACGCTAGGTAAAGTGACACATTTTAGGCGCACCGCGCAACCCTTCCCAGGGATTCGCCTCCTCGGGCGTTCAAACGCGAGGTAAAGTTACACTTCTTGCGGGCGCCGCGCAACCCTTCACAGGGATTCGCCTCCTCGGGCGTTCAAACGCGAGGTAAAGTTACACTTCTTGCGGGCGCCGCGCAACCCTTCACAGGGTTTGGGTGCAGTTCAATTTTTTTTGCAACCCTTCACAGGGATTTGCATTTTGCAACCCTTCACAGGGATTGGCGTGGTCGGGTGTTCGAACGCGAGGTAAAGTTGCATTTTTTGATTTGCATTGAAATGAATTTTGCAACCCTTCACAAGGATTGGCGTGGTCGGGTGTTCGAACGCGAGGTAAAGTTGCATTTTTTGATTTGCATTGAAATGAATTTTGCAACCCTTCACAAGGATTGGCGTGGTGGAGTGTTCGAACGCGAGGTAAAGTTGCAATTTTTGATGAGCATTGAAATGAATTTTGCAACCCCTCACAGGGATTGGCGTGGTCGAGTGGTTGAACGCGAGGTAAAGTTGCAATTCCCGAAAGCATCGCGAAGGGTTCTTCCGTGTGGAACGCCGCAGCTGAGTACATAGATGACAGACATAGAATCAACTTACTTGATTCCATACTTTACTCTACACTCTACACTTGATACTTGACTCTACACTTGATACTTACTTACTTACTTGACCCTTATGACTGACTCTCTACACTTGACACTTGACTCTATGATACTTGACTCTACACTTGATACTTGACTCTATGTTACTTACGACTTACTTACTTACTTACTTACAATCTACTTACTAACTTACTTGACACTTGACACTGGACTCTATGTTATGCTATCTCTATACTTACTTACTTACTTGACTTGCTTACTTATACTTACTATACTTACTTACTTATGACTGACTCTCTATGCATCTATGACTTACTATGACTTATGACTTACTCTCTACATCTCGGTATCTTAATATTTCTTAATATTGGCGGGGGTGGCACCGTCGGGGTCCATCGGGAATGCAACCCTTCCCAGGGATTCGCTGCCTCGGGCGTTCAAACGCTAGGTAAAGTGACACATTTTAGGCGCCCGCGCAACCCTTCCCATGGATTCGCTGCCTCGGGCGTCAGTAAAGTGACACATTTTAGGCGCCCGCGCAACCTTCCCAGGGATTCGCTGCCTCGGGCGTTCAAACGCGAGGTAAAGTTACACATTTTAGGCGCCCGGCGCAACCCTTCACAGGGATTCGCTCCTCGGGCGTTCAAACGCGAGGTAAAGTTACACATTTTAGGCGCCCGGGCAACCCTTCCCAGGGATTCGCTGCCTCGGGCGTTCAAACGCTAGGTAAAGTGACACATTTTAGGCGCACCGGGAACCCTTCCCAGGATTCGCTGCCTCGGGCGTTCAAACGCGAGGTAAAGTTACACTTCTTGCGGGCGCCGCGCAACCCTTCACAGGGATTCGCCTCCTCGGGCGTTCAAACGCGAGGTAAAGTTACACTTCTTGCGGGCGCCGCGCAACCCTTCACAGGGTTTGGGTGCAGTTCAATTTTTTTTGCAACCCTTCACAGGGATTTGCATTTTGCAACCCTTCACAGGGATTGGCGTGGTCGGGTGTTCGAACGCGAGGTAAAGTTGCATTTTTTGATTTGCATTGCAATGAATTTTGCAACCCTTCACAAGGATTGGCGTGGTGGAGTGTTCGAACGCGAGGTAAAGTTGCAATTTTTGATGAGCATTGAGATGAATTTTGCAACCCTTCACAGGGATTGGCGTGGTGGAGTGGTTGAACGCGAGGTAAAGTTGCAATTTTTGATGAGCATTGAGATGAATTTTGCAACCCTTCACAGGGATTGGCGTGGTGGAGTGTTCGAACGCGAGGTAAAGTTGCAATTTTTGATGAGCATTGAAATGAATTTTGCAACCCCTCACAGGGATTGGCGTGGTCGAGTGGTCGAACGCAAGGTAAAGTTACACATTTTGCGGTGCCCCGCGCAATCCTTCATTGAGAGGGATTAGCTTCCTCGAATGTTCTAATCGGAAGGTGTGCAGGTACTGTTGCATGGTCTTTGGGCGCTGCGTGTAACCCTCTGCATGGATTGGCGTGGTCCAGGGTTGAAACGTGTGTGCAAACTACTACTTGTATCTTTTCCGCCGTGCAACTCTCCACAGGGAGTGGCGTGGTCGATTGCAGGAACTTGCATCTCTGCGAGGTGCAATTGGCAACCCTTCAGAGGGATTGGCAGATGCATATATCGATAATATACGCACATATATATATATATATATATATATCTATCTTTCTATCTATCCATATATGGATAGATAGATAGATAATAGATATATAGATAGATAGATAGATAGACATATATTCATGCGCCTGTACGGCGCGTACGCTGTCTTGCGACGGCGCAACGCGCCGCTGCCTGGCCGATGACCTGCAGGCTCGGAGCTTCTTCCTGCTTTGTAGAGGCTTTCTCCTTGCACACGTTTGACTCGCAGGCTGCCTGGTCGATGACCTGCAGGCTCGGAGCTTCTTCCTGCTTTGTAGAGGCTTTCTCCTTGCACACGTTTGACTCGCAGGCTGCCTGGTCGATGACCTGCAGGCTCGGAGCTTCCTCCTGCTTTGTAGAGGCTTTCTCCTTGCACACGTTCGACTCGCAGGCTGCCTGGCCGATGACTTCTGCAGGCTCGGAGTTTCTTGCTGCTCTGTAAAGGCTTTCTCCTTGCACGTTTGCCTGCCTCGTTTGGCTCGAAAGGCAGAAGAAGGGGAAGAAAGGGAAAACGCGTTGCAGTATTTTGCACACATTGCAGCATCTTACTACACCTAGTACGCTTCCTTGCCTGCCTTGACGCTGTCTTGCGAAAGGGCCGGTGTGGAGATTATTCTCAGCTTATTCTCATCTTCTCAGCTGACCATACTTAGGACAGTTGTTTGCCCGCCTCGACGCTGTCTTGCGAAAGGGTCGGTGCAGACACTTTTGCATTTGAACATACTTGGGACAGTGTTTTGCTTGCCTCGACGCTGTCTTGCGAAAGGGCCGGCGTGGACGCCTTCTTCCATCCCATGGATTCGCGGTTGCAGAAGTTCCGCGCCGGTTATGCCCAGCAGGGCGAAGACTGGCTCCGCACCGAGCTGGACAAGCAAAACCGGCAGGACCTGCGTGGGCTCTGTGTCGCTGCGGGTGTGCAACAGAAGTCTGCCGGGCACACGCTTACCAGAGCGGAGCTGTTGGAAGCTCTATCAGAGAGCATTGCCGGGGAGCAGGCTTGATGGGGAAGCGGCGTTCTTGAGGATTGTCCATGTCAGCTTCGGTTGCAGTGAGGCGTCAGTGTCGTTGTCAGGTGGGATGTATTGTGCTTTGAAGTGAAGTAGTTCTTGCTGTCAGGCCGATGAACCTGCGTCGCAGCGAAAGCTGCAGGAGCTGCGCGCGGGTTATGCCGAGCAGGGCGAAGCCTGGCTCCGCGGCGAGTTGGGGAAGCAGAGTCGGGCGGAGCTGGTTGGGCTCTGTGTCGCTGCGGGTTTGCAACGACACCGTGCCGGGTGCACGCTTACCAAGCCGGAGTTGTCGAAAGCTCTATCACAGAGCATTGCCGGCCCTTGACTCCACGGTGAGCCGTGCGGGCTGTGAATTCTTTGCTCTGGCTAGCTTCCACCGTTGCTTGCTTGCTTCGACGCTGTCTTGCGAAAGAGCAAGCAAGCAACAACGACGCCGCCACGAGAAGAAAATCGCTTGTTTGTTGTTTCTTCTGCTCGTGGCAGAATGACGCTGTCTTGCGAAAGTGCGGCTGCTTGGGCGGGGCAACCCTGCTCCTGAGGTTGCCTGCACTGCCCGGTCGCTTTGGATTCGTCGAGGCTGGGAAGGTCGGTCTAACAGAAACCTCTTCATTTCCTGAGTTTCCCACTGCGGACTGCTGGGCTTGGTTGGTTCAAGTTCAGAATTTCCGTTGTGTGGCCGAAAGGTCTTCGGGGTTCTGCTCAACCCGGTGTCCCGGTTTAGCTTCGTTGCCCACTGCTACTGTTTGGATTCTTGAATGATCCGTTCTTCCTCTTGAGAAGTCGCCATTGAGATGGCACACTTTGCAACCCTTCAGACGAGCTTAGCCAGCACCACTCCAAATGCGCGGCTTGTCTTGGCGGGACGGTGCCTGCGGCCTGTGCAAGCAACCTGCGAGTCCGTTGTGTTCGCCTAGGCAGCACTACTCCAAATGCGCGGCTTGTCCAACCCGCGAGTCCGTCGTGCTGGCCAAACGAGAAGCTGGCTCTTGACGTTCTGCCCTGCAGTCATCTTGGCTGCCTCGCCACAGAATGTGGCCGCTTGGAGGCTTGGACCTGCTCTGGTGGTATCAGCATGATGACAGCCGCGATGGCGCGGATGATGGTTCCTGTGGAGCGCCGCTAGCACAAGGGGTGGCACCGTCTGCAAGTCTCCACAGGGATTGGCCACCGTCGAGACGCGGGAGCTCCTCGATTGCTTGGCGCGTTAAATACTTTGCGGCATCTGGCGGGTTTCCTAGTGAAGTAGGGTGTTTCACTTCGGAACGGTGTTTTTACCAAATCCCTAATGACTGCACTGCCTTTCGCTGCTGGAATCCCGGCGCCACGGATCGCGCAGCAGCTCAGCGAGGTGGACCCGTTTGTGGTATAGGATAGATCTTAAATCCCCAATCATCCTTTGAGAGACCCGTGTTGTGACTGCCGCTTGGGAATGTTTGCCAGATGCCGCCGGGTTTCTTCTTCTGAGATAGTATACCTTGGGTTGATACACAGGGTGTCACCGAAGCCTGGGGCTCTCGATGAATGTCTGCAGCTAGAATCAATCTTTCTGGAGGAGGCTCTGGACCACCATGATCCCTGCATTAGTCCTACTACTAGGCCTAAGGACCCATAAGCCCCTGGCGTTCCCCTGGAGTCTGTTGAATCGGCTAAGTAACATACGCTGGCCTGTTGTGGTTTGAGATGAAGAGCGAAACCCTAATTCCCGACTCCTTTCAGAGACCAGTGTTGCGACTTCCGTTTGGGGATGTTTGTCAGCTGCCGCTATGTTTCTTCTTCCATGATACTATACCCTGGGTTGGTACAGTGCGTGCTATGGAGGCTCGGGGCTCCCGATGAACCTTTGCAACTACAACCAGCCATTTTCACAAGGCTCCGGACCGCCGTAACTCGTGTATGACCTCTCCCAGCACCTCACCAGGCCACCTCTCCGATGCTGACGACGAAGGCCGGGGAGGGTCGCCTGGGAAGAGTAATCCGGTCTAGGTCCAGGTTCCTCCCGCGCTGGCTCTCCACCCCCAACCCGACTCCGAAATGCTTCGTGATGCAGTGTAAGGTCTGTTGTTCTGCATAGATCGAAGGCAAATCGAAGGCTTCTGTGGTCTCACTTGATCTTGCGAACTCCCACGAACCAGTTGTATGTGTGTATGTGTGCTTGTTTGTTGTTTCTGGCGCCGCGACTTGCGAAAGTGCGGCTGCTTGGGCGGGGCAACCCTGCTCCTGAGGTTGCCTGCACTGCCCGGTCGCTCTGGATTCCTCGAGGCTGGGAGGGTCGGTCTAACAGAAACCTCTTCATTTCCTGAGTTTCCCACTGCGGACTGCTGGGCTTGGTTGGTTCAAGTTCAGAATTTCCGTTGTGTGGCCGAAAGGTCTTCGGGGTTCTGCTCAACCCGGTGTCCCGGTTTAGCTTCGTTGCCCACTGCTACTGTTTGGATTCTTGAATGATTCGTTCTTCCTCTTGAGAAGTCGCCATTGAGATGGCACACTTTGCAACCCTTCAGACGAGCTTAGCCAGCACCACTCCAAATGCGCGGCTTGTCTTGGCGGGACGGTGCCTGCGGCCTGTGCAAGCAACCTGCGAGTCCGTTGTGTTCGCCTAGGCAGCACTACTCCAAATGCGCGGCTTGTCCAACCAGCGAGTCCGTCGTGCTGGCCAAACGAGAAGCTGGCTCTTGACGTTCTGCCCTGCAGTCATCTTGGCTGCCTCGCCACAGAATGTGGCCGCTTGGAGGCTTGGAACTGCTCTGGTGGTATCAGCATGATGACAGCCGCGATGGCGCGGATGACGGTTCCTGTGGAGCGCCGCTAGCACAAGGGGTGGCACCGTCTGCAAGTCTCCACAGGGATTGGCCATCGTCGAGACGCGGGAGCTCCTCGATTGCTTGGCGCGTTAAATACTTTGCGGCATCTGGCGGGTTTCCTAGTGAAGTAGGGTGTTTCACTTCGGAACGGTGTTTTTACCAAATCCCTAATGACTGCACTGCCTTTCGCTGCTGGAATCCCGGCGCCACGGATCGCGCAGCAGCTCAGCGAGGTGGACCCGTTTGTGGTATAGGATCGATCTTAAATCCCCAATCATCCTTTGAGAGACCCGTGTTGTGACTGCCGCTTGGGAATGTTTGCCAGATGCCGCCGGGTTTCTTCTTCTGAGATAGTATACCTTGGGTTGATACACAGGGTGTCACCGAAGCCTGGTGCTCTCGATGAATGTCTGCAGCTAGAATCAATCTTTCTGGAGGAGGCTCTGGACCACCATGATCCCTGCATTAGTCCTACTACTAGGCCTAAGGACCCATAGGCCCCTGGCGTTCCCCTGGAGTCTGTTGAATCGGCTAAGTAACATACGCTGGCCTTTTGTGGTTTGAGATGAAGAGCGAAACCCTAATTCCCGACTCCTTTCAGAGACCAGTGTTGCGGCTTCCGTTTGGGGATGTTTGTCAGCTGCCGCTATGTTTCTTCTTCCATGATACTATACCCCTATACCCTGGCTTGGTATAATGCGTGCTATGGAGGCTCGGGGCTCCCTACGAACCTTTGCAACTACAATCAGCCATTTTCACGAGGCTCCGGACCACCGTAATCCCTGGGATGACCTCTCCCGGCACCTCCTCAGGCCGCCTCTCCGATGCCGGTCTTTGGGACGTTGCTTGCTTGCTTCGACGCTGTCTTGCGAAAGAGCAAGCAAGCAACGACGCCGCCACGAGAAGAATGTGCGTGTGTGTAAAAAAAGCCAAGTCTTCAGAAGATTTTAAGATGTGCCATGGCTGATCAGAGACCAGTCAGTCACCTGTGACTCTGTCCTCATTCGCAGCTCTATTATTGTGAAGTCAGTGAAGCTTCTTGCAATAACGCCATTTTCCGCAGCTGGTGTTTCCGCTGGCACAATGAGGACGATGTGAGGCGTTCCACCCTTCATAACTTGAGAGGCAGGAATGCCAAGGACGAGTGGCCAGTTCTTGGCCAGGCACATTTCCATATATAATATATATATATATATATATATATATATATTTATATGTATAGTATCCATATATTATGCATTTGCCAATCCCTCTGACAAGTTGCCACTTGACCTGTTGAGTCAGGCTCTGAGCCCTCACGCTAGGCGGATCTTGATTAAGCGTTCCCACACACAGGGCATAGAGTTAACTACATCGAGTCAAGTGTATGGTACAAAGATGACTCCACGACTCCGTGACTCTATCTCACTACAACTCTATGACTTTATGACTCATGACCCATGGACTCTATGACTCTTGATTCTGTGACTTTACGATCCTATACACTGACTCTATCTCACTACGACTCTATGACGCTATGTCACTGCAACGCTATGACTTTATGACTCATGACTCATGGACTCTATGACTCTTGATTCTGTGACTTTACGATCCTATACACTGGATCTATCACATAGCCCCACACTCTTCGCTGATGATGCTTTCGGGCCAATTGTCTTCTAGTTAGGGTTTAGGGTTTATGGTTTAGGGTTTAGGGTTTAGGGTCTAGGGTCTAGGGTTTATGGTTTAGGGTTTTTTTTGGGGTTTAGGATTGGGTTTAGGGTTTATGGATGTGTGAAGAGTGTTGCAGAAGTTTCGTTGGTTCGGCCGCTCTCTGGGTTCTTCCCTCACCAGCCCAATGCCCTTTAATTAAGGAATATGGCTTAAATTTTTTAGGGCTTCACATTATGATTTAAGCTATATATGATTTAAGCTATATATTCCTTAATTGAGGGGTACCCAGAGCCTCCAAAACCCCTTAATTAAGGAATATACCGTAAATTATAATAGGCTCCCTTATATGATTTAAGGTGTATTCCTTAATTAAGGGGTATTGGAGGCTCTGGGTATTGGGCTCTCTGGGTCCAAGCTATAAGTAGGAAACCCTTGTTATTATACTTGTCAGTCTACTTAAGAACTACTTACGACGCCCCCTGATCCTCCAAAACCCTAAACCCCCTGTAGATCCCTTGCAGGAGCCCCTTAAAGGTACCCCTTATAGATCCCGTTAAAGGAACCCGAGGATTTAGATCCCCCAAGTCGGGCTTGAGGCCTTCGGGTTTGCTGCTTCCGGCTTAGGCTCTCGAGACGGTATGGGAGTTTCCGAAAATAGGGGGCCCTAATATAGTACCCGAAATAATAGGATCCTTATTGTAAGGACCCCCAAAACAAGGTACCCCCTAATTTTCGGAAACTCCCGTTAAAGGATTCCTTTGACGGAATCAGGGTTTCGGTCTATGAGAGCTTTTGACTTCGGGGTGTTGGGGTTTAGGGTTTAGGGTTTAGGGGTTTAAGGTTTAGGTTTAAGGTCTAGGGGTTTAGGGGTTTCGGGGTTTAGAGTTTAGGGTTTGGGGATCAAACTATCCTAACTGCACTGAACCCTTACGCGGCATGCATCGCACCTTGCCACGGAAACCTGTAATGTAAACCCCTGATCAGTACATTAGTTTTAGGGTTTATAGGGATTAATGTAGACTCCTGCGTAATACAACCCCGCGCGTTATTTTAAGGGCCTTGATTCGAGTTTCCCAATTGAGGTCTTTGTCAAGGCAGAGGGCTTATATGGGAGTTTCCGCAAATTCGCCTCCGCCCCGCCCGAAGCGGTCAGAGGTTCCTATTCGGATTCTCCTATTCCCCACCTCTTAATCCCCTCCCCAGTGGCCCCACCCCCAAAAACCAACCCCGCTGACCCCCCCCCCTTAAAAATGGAAACGCCGACTAGCGCCAAGGTCTGGGCAGTCCCACCCAGTTTTCCTCCCGTCCCCTCCCCTCCCCCCCCCCCCTCCCCCCTGTGCCGATACACCCCCAAGGGATACTCCTTGTAAGGAGGTGTATGACCAGTTTATTCCCTAAGGATCAAAGGGCAGCGCCCTGCACACGGACAGTAGTTGTTTTGTCTTGCTACGCAAGGAGAGCTTGTCTTGTCTCAATATGGTAAAACCACTGTGAGCCAATGGGCAGCGGAATGTATATGTATGAGCATGCAGCCATTGCTGTAGGTACCTGTTAGAGCTACCCCTTTAGAGGTTTATGGTTTCAAACAGACACTAATTTTCTTTTACCGGAAGCATGGCCGCACATTCACACATATACTATTATGCCCACTGTCACAGTTGCGGAGTTTTGGACTCATTATAAAAACAGCATATTATTTATGCTAGGTATAGCACTGAAGTACACTGCTGAGGACACTCACTCATTTTGCACACACACTCATGCATATTGGTCAGAGAGATCATCTGTACAAGATCAGGTCTGGTGATGTTCTTCTACCGAATTATGCAGCCCTTCATTGTGCTCTTGTTAGAGCCTTGTGATCACTATTGTGAAACTCTGAGAATTTTCTTATCTCAGATTCGGATCCAGGTTTGGATCATAGGCTCGAGCGTAGACGTTCGGATGTGGCTCATCCGGGTCTGAGTGATCTTCTTCGGAACTTGAAAAGATTCCGAGTAATCTGTTCTCAGCCCTGGTGAAGGCGGCGTCTGCAGTATCATATCCATGGTTGGATGTTGTCGCCTTTGGCTCGGCCTTTGGAGCAGCTTGTGAGCTGACTGGAGTTGCCTTGGCTTTTGCCGGTTGCGGCTGCTTAGCCTTTGCCCGTTCAGCCCTTCTTCTTTCAAGCTGTCCGTCTGAGGACGCCCATGATCTTTCACTTTCATCTCCTGAAGGAGATAAGGCGTGGGCATAAAGGCTATTCCAGTACTGTGCTGCAGAAGGAGTTAGGACTTCTTCATTGTCAGATTCTGACTGGTCTTCCTCAGAGCTTTGGTCGTCAAAAAGTGTCTCGAGGACATTTTTGAGATTGTTATTTCTTCGCTCTATCTCTAGTGAGGAATGGACCAGTTGGTTGAAGACTGTCCTTGAGTCCTTCAGTGCTGCGAGAAGGATTTCCACTCTGGATAGAGCCTCGCAATGCTTGTGCGATTCTGAGGAGGTCTGTGTATTTCGCAAGAGGCATAGTTACCGTTTGATTGTCATGTATGACAGTTGTTTCGTCGCCGCTTAAGTTCCTGAATAGGACTTCCACGATTGGTAGGAACTCCGTGCTCCACGGTTCCTCTTCATCATATGTTTCTACGTGCTGTAGCACGCGTTGTGTAAACTGGCCGGCTGCTTCTACCGTTGCATCGATAGAGCTGACGTGTCTTGATACTATGTTTCGGCACGTAACGTTAATTGCCTGGCCTTGATTGGCTTCGTCAAGTGCAGCGTCTGCATAAGTGCAGAGTCCACTGTTGTGGGCTTCTCTGGCTGCCTTTCGTTGAATACGCCGATTTTGACCTCCTCTTCTGGTAGGACCTTTTGGTCTCGGAGGAGCAGAAGGTACTGTTCCTTTCGCCTTTGGCGGAGGACTCTTAGGTGGAGGTGATATGTTTGCCTTGTTAGGCCCTGGTGGCATTGCCTTGGGCGCTGATGACGATGCGGCACTTGAGAGTGCAGATGTACCTCTGGCTTTTGCCGAGGATCCCTTGGGGATCGATGTATAGGTAATCTGCATGGCTTCCTCGGCCATTTGTGCATGCAAGGCATCCTGGAATAATTGTGTCATGTGAGGAGTGTTACTTGCATCATCGTAGGTCTGGAAGCGCTCAATGTCTCTTTCGGTGCCACGTGGTCGTGTATCACCTCTTTGGAAAGGATCATTCCTGCGAATCTCCGCAACTTGTACTGCATGAAGGCAGTTTTTGCACAGCACCTTCCTGCAAACATCTCTTGCTTGCTTAAGCTGGTAACAGCTGTCTGAGAGATGGTAGACTTCGCTTCGGGAAGTATGCCAAATAGGTCGCAGATCAGTTGTTTCTCCGGAATTGACCCTGTTGGGTCCTAAAGGTTCACGCGTCTGCGGTTCATCCTCGGGTTCGAGGAATGGAACTCTTTGGTTCGCTGCTGCTCTTGATTTTGGTTGTTGGCGCTCCATACATCTGATAGGAGGCCTGGTAATCTGCTTCCACATCCAGTGTAAGCCCATTAGCAGCAGGAACACATTCCACGTGATGCTGAAGACGGAGAAGTCTTGCTCACTGGTTAGTGAGTCTGGAAGTGAAGTTTCATCAGTCTTGGTAGACTCTGCGTTTGCTCCACCTCGGTTGCGGTGTCCGAACCAGCCCGACAACCCCGCTGCTGTTGCAGCTGTTCTGAGTGCCTTGCCGCTCGGAGCAGACGGTGGACGCGATGCCTTCCTTCTTCTTCTCCGACTGGAGGATTCGTCCTCTTGTTCCTCTTCATCTCTCTGAGCAGACATCAAGTTTGATGTTTCTCTTTCGTGTTCTTCGATGTCACTTTTTGTTGGTGACGGTTCTTCTTCTAGTCCATCCAGCTCTTCCAAAGACATGTTGAGCTTGTCAACAATATTGGTTCTTTGAGGCCTGGACCTTGATCTTGGTAGATCTTGTTGTGAAGAGGACGATGATTCCTGGTTCCTTCTTGGAGGAGGACCTTCAGGCTCGCTGGGACGTTCAGGCTGTGGCCACTCCCAGAATCTTCCGTATCTGTGATGGCTACCTGATGGTTGCGATTTGTCGTACCAGCTGTTGCCGGATGAGTAAACGAATGAATCGTTGTAACCCCAGTATTCAGCATTACGCTGCTTGTAAGCCTTTCGCTTGTCAGCGATCTTCTGGACCTGGGCATCTGACCGGTTGTGTTTCCCTTTTGTAAGGATTGGTTGTATCGTGAAGCCCAAAGGGCTGTGCCAATCTTTGTCAGTGGGACTCAACCATAGGTCAAGGTTAGAAAAAGTTGAATAGTACTGCTTGACTGAGACAAACAGACGGATATCAATATCCCTGTTGTTGTTCGTGTCCTGCCACATATCTGAGATTCGTTCCCAGTATGTTCTTTCAGCGGCAGGTGTAACCTCTCTTGGACTAGGTGACGCCGTGTGCGGCGTTTTACTCCAGTCAAGGATATAACTGTTGATACAGTCAAGGTCAGCAACTTTCTTCGCCGGGTCCGCCGGTAGACGATCTGCACGTGCCAGTCTGTGCTGGTCGGAGTTGTTCAAGCAAAGATGTCGCACTTGTGAGTGCCTTCCTGCTATTCTGTTGAATGCTGCAAGTTTCTTCTCCAGGTATAGAGAAAACAAACTGTTTCGCGGGTGAACGTCTCCACCTTTTAAGGTGAGCCTCGACGCAATATTATTGAGATCTCCCGCTATTACATCCGGTTTAAAAGGGAGAACCTCGTTGAGGAACGCGTTCACCAGTTCGCGTCTCTGTTCTTCCTTATGAGTCATGAACGAGTTGAAATGGACGATCGCGATGGTGATGACCTTGTAAGGCCCTTTTGTACACCACATCTCGTCAAGATCATTAGATGCTTCTTGTGAGAAGATCTCTGCGTATGTCTCAAAGTCTTCCTCTGGTGGCTCATCACCCTCGACATGGCCGTTCCATTCACAGAGAATCGGCGAGGGGTCGAGGGTCGACAATGTCAGACACGCCTCTGGTGAGAGGTAAGAGCCATCAGTGGGTCCATCCTTGTCAGGATTTTTGCCCTTGAGTGGGTCATATCCGATAATCTGCATGAACTCGTCTCTCGTCATCCTTTGGCCAGAATTTGGGTGGACCCATTCTTTTGCCTCTGGTATGGTACTGTGGTACCCAAATGTGAGGCGGCACACCGCACCGTGGCATGCCCACAGTCGCTTCTTGGGACCACCATTCTTAGGCTTCATGGTTCGATGACGGTAGAAGTGGTGGACGAGAGCGATGTCTGTTGTTGGGTCACCCTTGACTCCAATGTACATTGAGGGTGCCTCAGGCTCCTTGGGAGGAGAGTGGATTAGCATCCCCCTGTATTCGTGTTTTCGCATGGTTGCGATTGAGTACTCTGACGCAAGTGCTCCTGCCTCGAGTACGAGGGTAATATGAGCTGAATTGTTGAAGCACATGTCAATAAGAGGGTGATAATCGAATCCCTTCTCAGGTTTGAGCTTCTTTTTGGGATTCCCTGCGGGCACCGGCGCTCGATCCATATTTCCCCAGTTGAATACCACTAGGTTTAGCGATACGCTGTCTGGGTTTGAGCCTTCAATGTATTCTCTCTTCTCATTAACACCGGCCATCCTATTGCGAACTATCTCGTAATGTGCGTCGAGCACCAGTTTGTCTTCGTGGCCAGTAAGAGTGAGAAAAGAAGCCGGGTGGCTTGTTCTAGAGTCCTTGATGTTGATGTGACTCTTGTTAACGCTCTTATATTCCTCCAGGGTTGGAGCCTCTGTGGAGCTGTCATACGTATTCGGAGGATTGTTCCTAATATCATCAAGGCTGCATGGATCAACGCCTGGATGGTCCTTTTCGAACAGACTTCTTGCGTGTTCGCAATACATGTTGATTTTCTGGACTGCCAAATCTACGTCCTCATGTGTGAGGATGGCCTCGTATAAAAACTGACGCTCGTCTGAGGTCATTCCTGCTCTCACTTTGGAGGTCTCAAGGCAATCGATTGGCAAGACGCACTCGCACATCCGTTGTTTACCCTGTGGGGTAAGTCGACAATCTGCACATACAATCGTTCCACAGGAATAGCAAAAATAGCCTGTAGGCTGTTTGCAGAGATCGCAGAGAGGATTGTCTGGTCGAGGCAACATTCGTATCCTTTGGTTAAGGCTCATGGCTGTCCTGCGTACTCCTACAAATCTCTCCTTGTTAGGAGGTGCAGAGGAGGAAGATGCTGACTCTCTGGGTCTGTCCCACTCCTCTTCGTCAGGAGCCTCAGAATCTTTGATCATGAGTGGACTTCGGATTTTTCGATTCCATCGACTAACCCAGATTCTTTCTTGCATTTCCTGTTGCATAGCCGGGTTAGACGGTGACTTCGAGATTCGGTGCTTGGTATTTTCTCGAATCCGAGCGCTGATGCGCTCATGTTCTCTTACGAGGTCTTCCTCATCAGCAGGCTCCTCGTATTCGAGGTTGAGCTTGCTTCTGTTGACTCGATAATAAGTTTCTGTTTCAGGATCGAAGAGAACTAGGAATTTTTCCTTCTCCTTTTTAGGAGATTTTGGTTTCCTTGGCTCTTCGTCTGAACTCTGAACATATTCTGTTTCAGGCTTTGGTTGGTCAAGTTTGACCTTCTCAAGTTTCTCTGTGATCTCTTTCGTGGGAGATTCTTTCTTCTCCTCTGATGCTGCAGGTGCAGAGTTCGTCTTGTGAGACGGATTAACATCAACTCGGAGTTCTGAGGATGACGAAGATTTTGAGCTCTTTTCGCTCTTCTCGCTCTTTTCTTTTCGCTTGATGCCGTCTCAGCGTCTGATTCTTCGTCACAATCCTGGTTAGGATCTGGTTCCTCAGGTTCCGTCTCTGTTCCAGAAGATTCTTCCTTGGGAGGAACTACGTTGGCAGAAGTATCCTGGACAGGTTCTGGAGGTTTGTGACCTGTCGTTATCTTAAGAACTTCAGTGGTACTTCTGGTGCCATCGGAGTTCCAGAGCTGTCCCATAAGACTGTCCGGATCCTTGTCGGCCTCGGCCTGCCGGGCGAGCTTGGATCTTGGATGGATCTCCTTCGCAGTAGTCTCCGTGTTTGGAGGTACTTCACCTGCAGAAGCGGTTTGCTCCAGGGTTGGAGCTGTGTCAGCCTCGGTATTTGGCAGAGAGAAAGACTTCTTGTGAGAAGATCTAGCCTTGGGAGGCTCTGGAGGCAGATTTCGCCTTGACATCTTGCGAAGTGTCGATTCGATCTCCTTGCCGTAATTTGAGCACCATTTCTTCGACTCGTAAGTCGCTGACGGCATTTGTTCGGAGCAGTGGTCTGCCCACCATGGTCCGATGCTCTTGAGCTCATCGTATTGCGATGATACCCAGAGTGTTTCAGAGGGTGCAAATACGGCGCTAAGAGTACGGGCATGCACTACATCTGGTGTAGCAAACATCCCTGCTTGCGACTGCCACATGTTTGTGACTTCGTTCACTACGTTATTTGCGTCGAATACTAGGAGCAGTGCCTTGTTGGCACGCAGCAAAGTCGGATTAGGATTCGCCAGGTTTAGCGTTGAAAACTGAACAGTGTCCCTGTTGGAACGACTGTTTTCATTCACGAGAGCTTGAAGACCTGGTGAGGTAACTACCTGCGATAGGAGGTTTGATGGTACCAGACCATGCCTCAGGATTGAGGATAATGCCTGTAAGTCCGTGGCATGCATGATGTAACAAGGGTTGTTCTGTCGAACAAAATCTTCCATGCCTACGGGCCTTGGCGCGTTAGTGGAGAGACGCTGTGCATGGGACTGCACAGGATTGCTCCCCGTTGCCATGAAGTCTGAGATGGTCATGTGTGACCTTGGCCTCTCTTCTTCGGGATCTGGTTCTTCAGCTCTTGGTAGAGTTCTTCGTGAACCGTGTCCTCCCACTGCCGAGAGGTAAAGTTTGGTCATGGTCATCACATTTGCATCCTGTGGGATGGTAACGGCGGCAACTGTTGTTTCAGCCCTGCCATCTTGGTCATAAACCATAGTGACCACGAACCTGGACTTAGTGTTAAGTAAAACACCAAGCGCGATCTCTTGTGGTGAATATTGTGCGAGCTGTGCATCGGCCAACTTGGACATGTCCAGAAGATAATTGTGTTGGCCAGCAAAGAGATCTTGGCGCTGATTCTGAAGGTGTCTTGTTGAGTGTGCTAACCACCTTCCGACCTTGTTGGTCTTGGAGAGAATGTGGAAGCACATCTCTGGTGAGAGACCTGTTACCTCTACCAGTCTTGGCACTGAGGAGGAATAGTCATATTCTCCAGATGCATCAAGACTCACACATTGTTTTACCTCCTGTGGGAGGCCAGTCTGAAGGTGATGTGCAAGCATCGTACAAAACTGGCGTGGATCACGAGCGTGATTGCCCACGTTGTTATCCCAGTATAAAAGGGGACTGTTGTCCCATGGTCCTTGGAGGACTCCTTCGTAGAGCCTGACTCCATGTTTGGAGATTGGAGTGAGCTTTGCTCGACTCGCATGGCCACATCGTAAGATCAGGTCAGCAAGATCTCTTGGACGCGGATTGAACACCTGTTGGTGACCCATGTAAATGTACGGAGGCTCGTTATTTTTCTCACGTTTGTGAAATCGGTGTCCACCGTGTTCGGTGTGTCGACGTGATGCGTCCCGACGAGAATCGGGGTAAGAGCTATCCATGTGTGGATGTCGCTCATGGTACGCCTGTTCTGCCCTTGGTAGGGCGTATCCATCACGGCTACGGAAGTTTGATCGTGTGCTCATTACGGCACGATGACCAAACGGGATCAGGAATGCTTGGTTAGCTCAAAAGGCTAGTTGCTGTGAGGCTCGAGGCTGAAAGCGGCTGCGGATGGTATAGAACATAGAGTTCTCATAAACATGTCTGATCTTGATGAAAACGCAGCTTGCAGACACAAATTTTCTTTTAGACGAAAAACAGTCTAAATAGAAAATCCAGCACATGGTTGTGCTACCAGCAAACAAGACTACCACCATGTTCCTTGGCAGTAAAATAATCGGTAAATCTCTGTTGAGACATCAATTCCAAGGAAGGCTACCGCTGTAGCGGCATTCCTAAGGTTGTCTATAATCCACCGAACAGTGAAAGCTTTATGTTGAAGGAGTTCACGGAAGGGTGGATGAATGTCTGTTTCTGGTAAGTTTCCTGTTTCCAGAGCCTTGATAAGCTCATCAGGTTGTGCCGAATGCTTTGTTAATGCATCAGCTAGGCAGTACTTCGAGCTTACATGAGCTAGATCATCTAGAGATCCAGAGTTGGATTCCTTACGAAGCATCTGTATAAGATGGTGAGTTTCCTTTTGCTCTGGAAGGTGTGTCGTGCCTGCTGTTGTCACAAGATTGTTCGCATCTGTTCTGATATGTATAGGTACGGTCTCTGATGAGAGATCTGCCCAAAGTCCCTTGAGGAACAGGCAGGTACCAAAGCAACGCATCAGTGCGTTAAGCTCTGCCACTGTTGTGGACATTGTGGTTGTCGTAATCTTGTGAGACTCATAGTCCACCAGGCTACCTCTCGAGGATGTTTCCTTGATAGAGGATTCAGAGAAATCATTCTTCTTGGAAGAAGCAGCTGCTGCTGATTGTTTCATTCCTTTTAGCTTCGGATTTCGATCTTCAGCAAGGAAAATAACATGTGCTCTCTGAGATGATTTGTCATCATTGTTCCTGTAGGAAGCATCAGGGTAACCGAGGATTCTGAGATTTCCTTTCAGCGGCCAAAAACGCAATTCTACTTCGGTAGACTTCAAAATCCTAACAAGTTTGTTCAGTTCTCGAATATCACCGATAGTAGGCTTGGCAGCCTTGCTCGCACACCTACTGAAGCGATAACAGATGTGGGCTTGAGTCCGGCTTTGTAGCCAGTTGATCTGTCCTAAAACACTTCTATAAGCAGTGTGCTGCTGTGGTGTGCACTGTTGCTCATTGTTGAGCTTCTTGTCAAAAACAATTTCTTCTAGAGCTTCAACAGCTAGGTTCTGATTTACTGAGATATGTGCTGGCACTGATGCTGTAGCATCCTTCCAGACTAATCTCTGTCCTACAAACATGATATCATTCGTATCTTCAGAACCTACTGCAAATTCCTTTTTGATCGATTCTATCACGGCCTTACGAAAGGTGTCATCACCGGCCATGCACAGGTCATCTACATGCAAACAGACTACTCCATGTACCTGTCTACCCTTGGCATTGTTGCCTGCTATGGGATCTAGGAGATAGTCAATCGCTGATTCCATGGTCTTTGGCTGAGACTTCTTGAGCTCAGCATCTGCTGTTGCAGACTTCTTACCATACAAAACATATGTACAGCGATCCGCACGGGTTGGCACCAGGCCATAAGACAGGAGTGCCTTATCAACGATGTTCCACCATCTTCGAGGTGCATCGTTAAGTCCATAAGCGGGTTTCTTCATCCTCGCTGCAATGTAGGAAGGATAACCTGCTTCAGGAGGAATCTGACAGATTATGTCTCTCGACTCATCATAGGCTTCACCCTGCAGGAAAGCAGTCTTTAAGTCGATGTGTGTCAGATTCCACAGCTTGTTAGCTGCTAGTTGAATCGCTAAGCGGAAACCTGGGCGACTCGCAGCAGGACTATCAGTTTGCTGAATGTCCTTCTGTCGATCCTGGAAACCTCTCAGGACCCATCGGGCCTTGCACTTAAGGAAGTTTCCGTCCTTGTCTCTTTTTAGAGTCAGGACCCATCGACCAGTGACATAATTTCGGATGTTTCCGAGTTTCCGTGTATCAACGAGCTCAAAGACATCATTGTCTAACCAGCTCTGATATTCTGCTGCTTTCGCTTCATCAAATTGTTTCTTCATCTCACGCTTTTCCTTGGCGGTTGCCTCCTTCCGCTGTGCCTTCTGGGTTAAGTTCGCTGAGTTCCTGGAGGAACTTAGAGATAAGGCCTTGTCCTCTTCCGTGAGAAGATCATACTCTTCACGGATGTCAGATCGAAACCTTTTAGTGGGTTTATACCGTGTTCGGTCTGACCTCACCCTTGATGTTACCTCTCTGATGTCCACGGGTCCGCCATGCATGTACCGAGGCATGGAGAAAGAACCTGTGTTACTGCACAGTTTCTGTTCTTCTGTGAGAAGGACCCAGTCCTTCTCATCTACGACCAAGTCACCTTCCTCATCAGAGTAATACCTTGTGTTTTCTGACTCGGCATCGCTCTCCGGTTCTGGTGAACCAGAAGTGTGAGGAGGAGCGGACGGTTGTCCGGGGTCGTCTGGGACCAGTTCTTCTTCAGTGTCTTCTTCATCTTGTTGTAATGGAAGAATGGGTCCCTGTGGATGTGCCTTCGGTTTAGGTTTAGGTGTCGGCACCTGTGAAGGTGATTTCTGTTTGTGTGGCGAAACTTTCCTTTCCGATGAAGACCTTGGCGACACATCACCCCCCAGACGCCGAGGAGACGGAAGGCGAGGAGGCGGATGTACGCGAGGCTTAGCCCGAGCAGGAGCCACGGGCTCATCGGAGGAAACGGCCGGTAGTCGCGGTGGAGGTACGGGAGGAGGAGGACGCGACGGCGGCGTGCCGGGAGGCATCGGCTGATCCGGTTCCGGCATTGAAACATCGTCAGATGTGATCCGTGAGCGATTAGTGCTCATTGGTTCTGACGGGTCTGACGGCGA
The DNA here is from genome assembly GCA_905221615.1 of Symbiodinium sp. CCMP2592. NCBI lineage: Eukaryota > Dinophyceae > Suessiales > Symbiodiniaceae > Symbiodinium > Symbiodinium sp. CCMP2592. The sequence continues at coordinate 1,749,150 of CAJNDT010005001.1, forward strand.
AACCTCTTCGTCCGACATGATTACATCCGGCGGTGTTCGCACGGACGGTGAAGTCTTGCCGCCTGTCATCTGGAATAGCACCCCCGAGAAGGTTGATGGGTGTACTTTGTTCCAGGAAACCTGGTGCGGCAAGCAACACGTCATAGTCGAATTGGGCTTCTTCTTGTTCCAGAAGACAAGAACGCCATCAGTTACACTGGTGAGTGCTTTGACTGTTCCAAATGTACCTCTGTATAGAGTACACTGTTCGAAACCAGACCCTGGTAAGAGTCTTGATCTAAGGCGAGTAATGTCTGACACCAAGGCATCAAGGGACGGTGATGGTTTGGAATGATGCAATGGTAATTCAGTTTTACTCGATAAGGAATTTACTCTAGCAACAAGTGATCTGATTTTCGGATCTTGCAGGAGTTTTGAATCCTTGAGAGGATTTGTTGTCAAAAGTGAATACTCCTGATCAAGAAGTTCCGAAAGTCCCTGGAGGCATTCATCTCCAGAGTATTCTAGTATGTCTGTGACCAAAGACAGATGAGATGCATACGCATCTCGCTTCAGGAATCTTGCCAAACACGAGGCAAAGGTCTCACAGAATTCATAAGGATACACTTGTGCGAGTTTCGTTTTAAGACCGTAGCCTTGAATACCCTTTTCGTCTCCTGGTGGAGATGTTGGAGATTTCGTTTTGGCAGAATGCCTCTGGAGAGGAATTAAAACTTGCGGTGGCAAGTTGTGCATAAAAATCGAGGATTTCGATTCATAGTATCCTGTTGGATCTTTCATGCCATAGGCCTGTAGGTTACAGACCTCATAGCTGATCTTATGATTAGAAAACAGGCGTTTTGCTTCTGGTGAAGACCAGAGCCTGCTGTAGTATGGGTTCTCAAGAACAAAGTAACGTCCGAGCTTCATTTGGTGGTCTGCGACCGATTCACAGAATTTTAAAACAGAAAGTCTCTTGGCAGAGCCTTTCTTCCACTGTGAGTACCAGCTAGACCACTGAGAATGGTCAGGTGACATAACAATAATAGTAGGTTCTTGTTCCTTGATGATCCTAAGAAGATTGGAGCGACCTTGCGGTTGCTCAAGATCTAGACCGCTACGCAAATCGACTGGCTGACCTACTCGAAGACCTGATAGGGCAGCCTTGTGACTCATGCGGGGAGATCCGCCGTAGAGTTCTAGAAAATCAATCTTCCCAGTACTGGTGACCTGCCAGTGACACTCTTGATGTGGAATCGTTAGGTCTGTCGACTGCAGGGAAGCATCAAAGGTGACCATGCAACTTGCGTGGTCAGAACCTTCTGACGTCAGAGTTTCCTCATCAGGCGCGAGAGGAATCTCCACATCAGATGTTATGTCATAGTTTTTCCTCAGTTTTGAGATATTGACACGGACGATGCGTGTTCCAAGATCCACACCTACCATGGATCCTCCGAGTTCGGAGATCACCTTACCTTTTAGCCAAGATCCATGTTTGGACCCAGTGGATCCAATCTTAGACTTATCTTCTGACCAGTAGAAAACCTTATCTCCCAAAGAGAAAGGTCCTTGGGTCATTGACAGTCTGGCTGCAAGATCTCTACGCAGATCATCAGATTGGCGTGCCTCTTGGTAAGCCCTGTTGGCAAGCTCCTTAATGGCTCTCGCAGTGACTTCCGTATCAGTTGGATTACCTGTCAACTGATTGGGATCAGCGTTCTCTGGTGTTATAACATCTCGAGGACGCCTTCCAAAGGCCATTTCTAAAGGAGTAACTCCTCCGTAGGTAATCGAAGAGTTTCTTGCCAAACATGCTTGGCGAACGAGGTTGCCATACTTCATGGTGATTCCGTTATACTGCGGGTCACCATCCTTCAGGATCTGAAGTATGAGCTTAATCTGATGCTTCAGCAACCTTACAGCAGCTTCGGCCCTGTTGGGCCATGGTGTTCCAGGTCCTGTTGCCACAGGCTTGATATTCTGCCGATTGTAATAAGCCTCCATTTTTGGAGTCATGAATGCTTGATCTCCAACTACAACCTTTGGGTTGATCTGAAATTTTTCAAAGTAGTCATTCATAATCGACATTGTAGTATGTTCTTCTTTATCCTGGACTACTTCGGCAGTCAACAAGTTTGTTGCTCCATCATAGAGAATAAGAAATACTAAGCGACTATCCTTGCCGGGAATTGGAAGCTCACCGTGATCTACGAAGGTGAGATCACCGAAAGTCTCTGATCTTAAACCAGAAATCTTCGCTCTCGAAGGAGCTCTCACATGTTCCTGGCAGGCTGAACACTTTTTGACCAGTTGGTCATATAGCTCGTAGATCTCCTTTGGGATCTGTAAGGCCTTTGTGCGTCGCTTGAACTGATCCGTACTCATATGACGGTGCTTAAGGTGAAGCTTGTAGAGTTCTACAGGGTCCTTAAGCTTCTCATGAATCCTGCGAAGAGCAATGGGAAGAGATGGCGAAGGTTCTGCGACAATCTCTTCACCTGTAGGTGAGTCTGTACCAGGAGCCGGGTATTCTCTTGACTCAAGTGGTCTTACCTCCGTCCCGTCATCAGCTCCTGGGACCTTAGACTTCTCTTCAACAGGAGATTTAACCGCATATTTGCGGGATTTCTTCAGAAGGTTTTTAAGACCCTTTGGAGTCTTTATCTTCGCAGGTGGAACTTCAAGTCTTTCTTCTTCTGGAGGTTCATGTGATGCAGAGGATTCTGCAGGTTTGTCCCTAGAACCTGATGATGGTTCCGATGGTCCGGAAGGCTCAGGAACATCTCCAGATGATTCTGGTGGATCAAGTTTCTTGGCAGATGATTCTGCCGGATCAGATGGAAGAGGCTTCCTTTTCCCTGAAATCCTCTTCGGTGGTGGATCAGCTGCTCCCTCAGGTGCTCTGTCACAACCCTTGAGGTACGTGTGAGCCTTTTTCTGTCCGGCACAGGCTGGACAGCGACCTTCCGGTATCCTAACATAAGGCTTATTGGCTCCTAGAGCAGTCTCCGTCGCACGGAACGATGTACCTGACTTAGGAAGGTACTTCCTGGTGGAAGTAAAGCCTAGAAGGTCCAATACCAAATGGTTATTGGTACTAATCGGAAGAGGGGTTTTATACAAACCGAAAGCTTCACACGTTGCTAGGTCAGCTGTTGGACTACACTCGAGGGTCATTCTTAGATTTCTCATCTGTTCAATGGAGAACAAAATGGGGACTCTTCCCTGATCCAAAACTTCTATGGTTGTATCTCTTCTTGGAGTTGTGTTAAACCATAGAGTTACACGCTCCTTGATAAGAGCTGTTTCACTATCTGCGAAAGAGAACTTCGTGTTCGAAGGTGAAAAAGTGAAATCAATCATGCCTGGGGCATGTTGCTTCACGGCCTTGATAAGCCTGTTCACCGCATAGCGGGAACCCATAGCCCTAGTACAACCAGAGTCAAGAATGACAAAGGTAGGGCTCTTATCAAGATTGATCCGCTCGGTGAGAGCAGATAGGACGGTGTGCTGCAACGGAAACACTGCTGTTGCAGTCTCCACACCTTGCCCCTCGGATGGTTCAAAAACCTGGGGCGCGTAACTCACTGATGAGTTGTACACGGGTTCTTGGTGCGCGCTCGGATCTGTGCCTCTACCTGATGATCCTGCTTGATTTCTTCTCTTCTTTTTCCGTGTCTTTCTTCGTGAGGCTTGTGATGCATAGTATGTATAAGACGTTTGATCGTCATAAGCGGCATAATTCCAACTGGAGTCAGTATAATAACTGTCCTCATACCATGAATCCCAGCTCGGTGCGGTGGAACTTTCATAGGCCTGTGGAGATCCAGTTTGGTCTCCTTGTAAGGAGGCAGACTTAGCTGTATCCTTACCTTTGCCTTTTGATTTTGTACCCTTGAAGGAGCTTCCTTTATCTCCTTTGTCCTTTCCTTTTCCTTTGCCTTTTCCACCTTTTCCTTTTTCCTTTCCTTTACCTTTACCGAAATAGCTGGAATCAGTTGGATCATGTTCTGCCTGGTTGGCTCTCCCTTTTCCGCGGTATGACCTAAAACGGCCACGTCCTTTTCGCTTGCCACCCTTTGCTCTTCCCGGTGATCCGGGACGCATTCTTGGTCTTCTTCCCTTTTTGAATCTCCTTGCAACGAAGGCCTCATGGTCGTCAACTGTCCAGAAGACAGCTTCTTCATCCTCGGCGGCAAGAAAGCCTTCCTCAAGGGTGTCTTCGTCTTGAAGCCAGAATCCATCGACTCCGTCGTATTCACCCTGATCGAGGATGAGGAAGTTTCGACCTCCGCGTTTGCGGCGTTGATCTCTCCTTCCATGGCGGTCCTTCTTGTGAGAAGTGTGCCGAATATTGGGATCCTGCAGACCAGTTCTGGTCGTTGAGAACTGATCGAACATGGTCTGCCGTACTATAGGGTACGTGTAGGTCTCAATTCGGTAACCTTGGTTGGTCAATGCTGTTACCAACCTCTCACGTTGCATCTCATTTAGGTCGGACTGCACTAGGAAGAGGAGAGCTAGGAGATTATCATTTAGAGGAAACGCTCTTCGATGATTATCAAGGCGTTCCTTGTTCCATGTTTCGAAGAAACGTGCGGCGTATGTGTCTCTCTCGGTTGCATCCTGTAGGCGCATGAAGGTTTGATCTGCCTGCACAGCCTGCATGAAATCCGGATGGGCATCTTCCAGAATATCTCTGGTAAGAGATCCATCCATGAGTTTCTCACGCGCTGTAGCACGATCTCAAACTTAGCAATCCAAGTCACAAAGTCTTGGTTGCCCTTCCATGCCTTGAATAGGCCGAGGAAACGCCACAGGAAAACGTACTGTTCTCCTTTCACGAAAAATGGACGCATCTTCTTCTTGAAGTAATCTACTCCATCTGGGGCTGCAAGCCTTTCTCGGTTGAGTGATTCTTTTTGTACTGCGGCCAATCCGGAGAGCCTCGTCTTGAGAGACGGACCTCTTTTGGTGTCATCCAGCGTTGTTATGTCGCACCAGTCGTCAATCAACTGTTCATACTCAAACCACGAGGTGGTGCCATCATAGGCAGGCGCGATCTTGGGCGTTATGCCTAATGATGCAAGCATGCGGTCAGATGTTGCATATGACTGTGCGACATAAGTAGCTGGACCTTGGGAGGTCTCTTCGTTCTCATATCCCCCGGAGGATTGGGAACTGCCGTCGGCTTCGCTATGCGAGCTCGACATTGTGCTGCCTCTTATCCGCTTGGTTAAGCGTTCGGCGAGGCCGACCGCTGTAGCGGACTTTGTGAGGCGGGCGGCCCTTTCCGGGCTCCGCTACCAGAAAACTGTGCCGATACACCCCCAAGGGATACTCCTTGTAAGGAGGTGTATGACCAGTTTATTCCCTAAGGATCAAAGGGCAGCGCCCTGCACACGGACAGTAGTTGTTTTGTCTTGCTACGCAAGGAGAGCTTGTCTTGTCTCAATATGGTAAAACCACTGTGAGCCAATGGGCAGCGGAATGTATATGTATGAGCATGCAGCCATTGCTGTAGGTACCTGTTAGAGCTACCCCTTTAGAGGTTTATGGTTTCACCCCCCCCCTCCCCCCCCCCCTTCCCCCCCTTTCCCTCCCACCCCTCCTCCGCTCGCTGACAGGTGCGAGCTTTCTGGAGTTTTCGACGACACGGGACTGCAATGTAGCATGTTCATGTGCGTCTCAGGCTTGTTTTAGACGCCCTTTCGTTGGGATAGGCGGAGTAACGTGGTTGAAAAGGGTCTGATGCTTCCCTAATCCAAGACGCCCACGAAATCCACAGCCTCAACGGCCCATACTTAAGGCATCCCGCCGCTTGCGAGAGTCTTGGTATCCAGTGTTTCGGAATGACGACACCAAAATTCGTACTGATACTACCACTACTAATACTACTCACAATCATCCTGCTTCGTGTTGCTATGAACATTACTTTTACTATAAGTGCGATTCCAACTGTTACTTTTTTCCTACAAGAGCTTGCTGCAGATAGTAGCCACTCGCCGCATGCGCGTACTGCCGGGCCGAGGCGGACGACGCGCAGCGTTTCAAATTAGGGGTACCCTATTTTGGGGTCCTTATAGTAAGGATCCTACTATTTAGGGTACTAGAAAAGGGTCCCCTACTTTAGGAAACTCCCATATCCGGGGTTTACATTAAGACCCGTACTTCTAACGTAAGCCTTAAACCTTCAACGCCGAAATGGTAGTTAATTTTTCAAGGCTCGGCATTAAACCTTAAACCCAAAAATGAACCTCAAACGTTAAACTAAAAACAAGGAGTTTACGATTCAGGGATCTGCGTAAAGCCCCACGGCCCCAGGACCACAGAGGCCTTCCAAAACTGCAAGAATTTAGAAGATACCTGAACGACAGCTTGGGGTTTAGGGTTTAGGGTGTAGGGCCTTGCTACAATGAGGACCCCGAAATTAGTAAAAAAATGCTACGGTCGCAGAGCACCCAAAAGCACCTCGCACACGACCGGAAGCGATCCAGATCGACATGCAACATGGAGAGCGGTGGTTCCTCGATTCGCGGCTTCCGGTTTGCTGTACCTAAACTCATAGACCCTAAACCGAATCCCTAAGCCCAAAACCCTAAAGCGAATTCCTGAACCCTTAACCCTAAAATCCTACATCTCGAAACATCATGAAGCGTTCCACGTCGAGGTTTCTCAGCATGTCTTAAAACGGAATCCTGAAAGTAACAGGGTACAAGGGTACTGTGCAACATAGCACAGCTTAAATTGTAGAGAGATCCCTAATATGAGTTAAAGTGAATCCCTTGACTAAGGAGTACCTACTTACCTATAACTCCATTTGCAACCACCCGTGAACCTCCAAGTAGGGGTTCAGAGCCTGCACAGTTCGGCTGTTCGGGAGGGGCGGGGGGGGCCGATTTGGGAGGCTCCGATTCACACCCTAAGTCCTGAACACCAAAGCCCCACTTACTACGATTCACAAGGGAATCCATCAAACCTGAAACCCTAAAGCCCCAAAGCATTAAATTTCAACACCCAAAATCATAAGACCTAAACTCTTACACCTAAAACCATATAAAACCTAAACTCTTAAACCTAAAATCATAAAACCTAAACTCTTAAACCTAAAATCATAGGACCTAAACTCTTAAAACCCTAAAAGTGGGGTATGAATTTCCGTTGTACACGCCGGCCTGCGAGGCCCAGGCTTCCAGAATCAGGGCTTAAGATCGAGGGAGCTTGAGTTAAGGGTTTAGGGTTTAGGGTTTAGGGTTTAGGGTTTCCCATCGTAAGCGGCGCGCCTCGACCCAGAGGGTCGCGGGGCGGCGCGCCGCAGCTGGACGCGACATCCCACCCCAAGACCACCCAGACATTGAATCTGTTAGGGTTTAAGGTTTTTCTTATGGGGTTTGGACGATGTACAACGTATTCCCTTAGCTTAAGGTCTTGCTTATAGGCTTTCGTCGGGGGGCCGCTCACAGCGGTACTGAATGTTTGGTGGAGTGCAGGGCGCCGTCCGTACGGGCAGTTCCGGCCGTCCGTACGGGCAGTGGGGTCCAGCCTGCGAGCTGTCAGGGAGCACAATGGCGCCGTCCATACGGGCAGTTGGCTGGGCCCGCCCAAACCGGCCGTCCGTACGGGCAGTCAGGGAGTACACCTGGCTGGAAACTCGAACCGGCCGTCCGTGCGGGCACTTAGTGCGTACAGGGAGTGCACATGGCCGCCCGAACCGGCCGGACGATGTACAACGTATTCCCTTAGCTTAAGGTCTTGCTTATAGGCTTTCGTCGGGGGGCCGCTCACAGCGGTACTGAATGTTTGGTGGAGTGCAGGGCGCCGTCCGTACGGGCAGTTCCGGTCCGTACGGGCAGTGGGGTCCAGCCTGCGAGCTGTCAGGGAGTACAATGGCGCCGTCCATACGGGCAGTTGGCTGGGCCCGCCCAAACCTGCCGTCCGTACGGGCAGTCAGGGAGTACACCTGGCTGGCAACTCGAACCGGCCGTCCGTACGGGCACTTAGTGCGTACAGGGAGTGCACATGGCCGCCCGAACCGGCCGTCCGTCCGTACGGGCAGGGCGCCCTCCGTACGGGCAGTTGGCTGGGCCTCCCAAAGCGGCCGTCCGTACGGGCAGGAACCGGCCGTCCGTATGGGCAGTGGGGTCCAGCCTGCGAGCTGTCAGGGAGTATACCGGCGCCGTCCGTACGGGCAGTTGGAGTGTACGGGCAGCTGGCTGGGCCGCACGAACCGGCGCCGTAACTTTTCAAGGCACAGATAAGGGAGCTGCCGTCCGTAGGGGCAGTCGACTGGGGCCTCCGGAAGCGGCCGTCCGTACGGGCAGGATCCGGCCGTCCGTAACACGGCGCCGTCCGTACGGGCAGTTGGCTGCCCTTCGGAACACAGTCTGCACAGACTGAAGTGCGGCCACCCGAACCGGCCGTCCATACGGGGAGTTGGTGCGTACAGGGAGAGCACACTGCTGCCCGAACCGGCCGTCCGTACGGACAGGGGTCCAGCTTGCAGATGGAGCCAGCCTGCCACTGTCAGGGTGTACACACGGCGCCGTCCGTACGGGCAGTTGGCCGCCCTGCGGAAATCTGGAAAAATGTAGCTGATTTTGGAGTGACAAATTCTGTTCATAAAATGTGCATTTTAATGTACGCCAGGTGCGAATCTCGAGGTACCCCTCCTTTCTTTTCATGTGGCTGCTTTTAACTGGCCGTCCGTACGGCCGCTTGGGTCCAGCGTGCGGTTTAAAGCACGCACACAAGACGCCCTTTCGTGAAGCAGCTCAAAACTTTAGAAGCCGTTTACGGTCCGGACCCTAGGCTTTAGGGTAATAAAGTTTCTAGAGAACTATTACACGCTGGAAGCGTAATGCACCCTCCGAAGTGAAAGAATGCGGGTACGGAGCACGAAGCTAACTCTTCGCGCTCAGCTGCTGGAGCAAGCATCCGTTCTTGAAACGGATGCCGGTGCTCAGCGCACGTGCGCTGGCGATGCCATAGGCTCCTAGACGTCGCGACAGGCATCACCAGCTTTAAGTTTAGGGTTTAGGGTTCAGGGTTTAGGGTTTAGGGATTGTTTTTTTACGTGTGCAATGACTCTTTCTCCAAAGCTGCCAGCAAAGCCTCGGGTTTAGGGTTTAGGGTTTAAGGGGTAGCTTCGGCTCAACTAAACCCTAAAACTTATGACCCTGCTGGCTACTCCTTGGTTGTGGGGCTTGGGGGAGCTATGGGGTGTGGAGTTTAGGGTTGGGAAGTTTAGGGTTTTGCATTTTGGGTTTCGTGCATCGGCTTAGAGTTCGACTGTAGCACTGATAATACAGATTCAAACATTTGCTCCCCAAACTAATAACCCCTTTTGTGAATCCCGCACGCAACTTAGGATTCGATATTTTGGGGCGAGAGTCCGTTGGCATCGTGCACGTCTGGCGAGGCACCCCGATGAACCAGCCACCTGGCTTTCTCCGACAAACGTTCAACAATCCAATGTAGAGGCCTAAAAAATGAGAACAAGGCATCGGAGATTATATGGTGAGTACATTGGTATACTACTCCTATTTATTCCGAACCCTACACTACACCTTGAACCTTGAGCCCAAAACCCTCAAAGATAAAACTTGACTTAGCTAATCTGGAGGGCTTCGCTGAACTGTCCCATCCAACTTGCAAGGAGCCTAAACAGGGCGCCGGATTGCAGCATTACTTTCTCATTTGTGCAAAAGAACAATCTCGCGACTCCGTGACAAACATCGGAACCCCACGGACGGAGCGGGTTTGGAGCTTAAGGAGTATGGGATTTGAAGCTCCAGGGCTTCGGGTTGGGCAGAAAACCCAAGCCCTAAACCCTACACTCTAACTATAGGGTTGAGGGTTTAAGCTTGAGGGTCGGGGGTTCAAGCCCTCATCCGAACTGGACACCAGCAGCTCTTCTTCTCCGGTTCAATAACAGGCCTATCTCTCCTTCGATCTTTGCATATGTACACACGGCACATATGCCAGACAGACCTACAAACCTGCATGGCTCTGTAATATAATAGCATAGCACAATATGACATGACATGACATGAAGTGACATGACATGGCATGGCACGACATGACAATATACAATATGTGCATATATGTCCATATATATATACACACATACATATCGCACTGTACACATATACTACATGTTACATCTGATATGTGTGCATCTACATAACTTGAATTTACTTAGTGTGCATACATACATATACATATACGTCTATGTGCACTGCATAGAAATCTACAACATATTGCCTTATGTTGCTCGTGAATGCCGCGCCCTGGACATCCACAGGGCATACTACCCCGACTAAAACCGAACAGAACAAGTGAAACGCTAAACCCAACGAACCTCGGCCTGCTCCAAAACCCACATCCTTGGTTTAAAGTAAAAGCCGGAAAGTTGGAATATCATTATCGTAGCCCCTTTTGGGTAAATTATAGGGGATCCTACCATTAATCCATATTCCAACTTTCTGGAGTTCCCTTTATGGTTTTTTTGAAGTTGAGTTGACTTTTACGTCTGCCCACAGTCGGCTCTCAACTACAGTCGAACATCTCCAGGTTCATCACGATCATGAAGTTCACCCCTGACACCATAATCACATCCTTCACCATCTTCTGTTTATGGTTTAGGGTTTAGGGTTTAGGGGTTTAGGGTTTAGGCCCCTGAACCAAAACCCTAAAACCCCGAAGCCCCTGAACCCTAAACCGGAACCCACCCAAGAGTCGTTTCTTGAGGGTCAGAGTTCCCTGAACCGTCGACCTCGCAGACCCACGGGAGGATCTGGAAAGTAGATCCCATAATTTGGGGTCCGATACTACTAAGGGTACTTTATAGGAATCCCTTTTTGGATCCTCCCTTCACGTGGGTGCCCTGAAATCCCTGAAAATGCATGACTGAAGCGCCTGACGGCTACGAGGCAGGACGTCGCCGAAAATTGGAGGAGATTCCGATCGGCGCCTGAGCACCCACTGCTGCAGCCCCCAGGGTTCAGGGGCGGGGGTCAAGCCTTGGGGTTTTGGGCTTCAAGGCTTGTGGTTTATGGTTTGGGGTTTAGGGTTTGGGGTTCCCGTTCGGGACTTTGCCGGCCAATCAATGACGGCGTGAAGTGTGACTAACGAGGACTGGGACTACGTTTTACGGCTGAGCTTTGGCACGTTTTGCCACTCTGCACTATCGTTCAAATCAGCAAAGAAAGAGTGCCAGCACCGGATCTCTTTAAAGGAGCTGATCGGGGTCCCATTTTAGCATCTTCGGGGCAAGGAAGCATTCATGACAAGGTCTCGACGGGTCCTTACCCCTAAACCCTAAACCCTAATCCTTGGCGCAGCGTCCTACATCGACTCCACTGCCCTGAAAGTAAGTCCCTAAACCAGAGACTCTAATATCCCTTAAGTAAGGAATATACCTTAAACTATAGTAGGACCCTTAATATGATTTAGTGTATATTCCTTAATTAAGGGATGTTGGAGTCTCTGGGAAACCTTACCCCTAAACCCTACCCGAAGCCACAACCCATCCCATGAATCTTGACCTCCTCAGTCGCAGGCCTTACACAACAAGATCCGCAACCCTCATTGATAAGTTCTTGAGCCCCTACATCCCGAGAAAGTCTGAATCACAAACAGAAGCGTAAAGAATCGCAAAGAGCTACACTGTAATTTAAGAGGCCCTGGCCCTAGACCCTAAGCCCGAAAAACCCTGAAGTCGTAAACCCTACAAATCGAACATCGAGCCGCCCCAAAACCCGAACCTGCACCCTGAATCCTAAACCCCCTAACAAGCATCGTGAATCGAAACGTAAAAGGATCCCTCAAAGAGTCATTGTGCCTAAAGCCGAGAAACCCTAAAACCGCATCTGTAAAAATTCTTCCCAGCCCCTGCGCCCTAAAACTCAAACCCCCATTCCACAACACCGAAACCCTACACCCCAAATCCTAACTCCACATTCGGGAATGCGGGCTCTTCTTCTTTGAGCCCCTTTTTGCGCCTGCACCCCCTGCTTCCAGAGCCTACAGGTTTAGGGTCCTAAACCCGAAACCCCTAAGCAGTGACCAGAGGGAGACGCCAGCTTCCCTGTGCCACCAATAGAACCATAATAAAGATACGATGTTCAACAGTCTCTTGGGTCTTGTATGCTTGAAGGATCATGGGTAATTATAAGTGGGGCTCTAAGTAGGATAACTAGAGTCATAACCCATATTCAGGGACTTCTAACCCCAACTTTTGACCTAAATCCTACACCCTCATAAAATCCCTACAGATCCCTTTAAAAGGGCCCTTAAAGCCTCATAGAATCCCTATAGATCCCTTTAAAGGGGCCCTTAAAGGAACCCTCAGATGAGACGGAAGTTCCCTGAACCAACCGACTTCCCCAAGAGCCCGGCGGCCAAGGCCCCTCAGGGTCTCCTGCACCACTTCAGGGCTCTTAGAGTTTAGGGTTTAGGGTTTAGGGTGTAGGGTTCAGGGCTCGAGTACGAGGGCCAGCCAACTGTTTTAGCAGCAGAAGCGAAAGCGAATAAGATCTAACTTGGTACACTTCTCGATTTAAAAAACGTCTTCTGTACGTGCCTGACTGTCTTCCTTGCTGCAGGGGCCATGCACCTGCGGAGTCAAGCGTGTCATCCTTGCAGCAGGGGCAGGGACATACACATCTGCGCTCCCCCTTTTGGCGTTCGCCAAAACACCACCAAACCCCAACAACCCAACCACACTTAAGCAGCTGAAGTCCAAAGGGCCCTCGGAAAAGGGTGGAGAGAAGTCCAAGTGGAGGAGTGCAAAGGAGTGTAGCCCAAGTAAGGCTCAAGACGCTCCTCAGTTTCTGAGGAAAAGGACTGTGGTTGCACAACAAACGGCGCAAGGCTTCACAGTGCTTGCAAAAGATGGGACATGTAATCCCCTGCACGGTTTTGCAGAAGCACGGCTCTTCACCAATCTGCAAGCTACACAACCTGAGAACCTGACCCAAACCGGACTTACAACCGGAAGCTAAGAAAATCGTCAAAAATCCAAAGATGAGCCGATACTGTACTCCAAGGGTCAGAAAGGATTAGCATGTCTCAAGCAGATATCCGCGAGACTGGCACGCCTAACAAACTAAGACCCACAAGCCACACCTTTAAGGACGTATGACAAACCGACCCCTAAAAACCACGCCTAGAGCACCTTACTTCAATCCACCTCAGGGACTCCATCCTGGTGCATGCGCTCGAGGCGAAAGCCCTCGTTCGTGTAAAAGATATGTTGTTGAGCATCTGACAACTGTTCAAGTGGCACTTCAATGCCATTCCTAATCAGAAACGCTGCAGCTGAAGCGATAGCATGATTTATTTCTTCATCAGCCTCTTCAATCTCACTGTCAGTCGCAAGCGGAGGAAATCTTGTTGATCTTAAGACCGCAACGTCATCAACATACCTCACCACAGCATCAGAGGAGCTAGCAGCCTCATTGGTACCTGCAGCCCAGGGTGTTAGAGTTGGCAAGTCAGGATAGAGACCTGCCTCACGCATCTCTTCATACTGGCGGTACAGCTGTTCGGGTCCAGGGACTACATCGATTCCATGCCTATTGATCTGGTCACGGTGGGGGTAAGTAGGGTCATACCTAGCCCTATACTCAGCAGCAGGAACTATCCCAACCCCTTGAACCCAGTGCGGAGGAGTTCCAGATGACGAGCTGGAGTCTGATCTCGTTGCCATATACAGCTCGAAATCTCGCCGCGCTCCGCGGTCATAATACTCAGCTGACCGACCAGACTGTATCGAAGAAGACTCTGCATCACTACGCGGGGATTGAGGTTCCGGCTCGTAGGGAAGGGCCTCAGGAACAACTACTACAGGATGATTTCTCGGGGCCTCGGGTGGAAGCTCGAGTGCGACAGTTCCTTGCATGTCAACAACCAGGCTGCTTCTTAACACGCGATCAATGAAGTTTTCCCAGCTATTAGGGTCCCCAAGATCAAAAAAGTTAGGAATTTCAATCCGGTTGGTGTTCCTTCGCAGCGGGGGAGGTTCAACCGTGGGGCTACGTTGCTCTGGTGCTCCAGGCAGGAGGGCCCACGGAGAAAACTGCACGTCTGGGCCTGCACCAGTGCTAACTCGCCTTGGCCTGGCACCTCTGCCACGGCAACGCAGTCCATCATCGTAGTCAGCAATGACTATAGGCTGCGGGATTTGCTCGGAAAGCGGAATGGGTTCAAGCTCTGGCTGCTCAAGGCCATCTTCGACTGGCTCAGTGCGTCGTGTGCTAAAGAACCTTCCCACAGCACAAAGCAGAAAAATCCCTATTGCAACCACAAGAACCGGAACTATTGAAAGCCACCAGCTGCTCCAGTCATCCTGCGTCGATCCTTCAACTCCTCCCTTGCCCTGAGCCTGAACAGGCAGCGAACCGACAACAAGCAGCGCCAACGCCTGCCTCAAAAGGTTTAGTTTCGCAACAGGGGCCTTAACCTTTGGCACATCGTACCCGCACAAAAGCAAGAGGTCTCTGACACGAGTCCAAGGCAGCACTTTCGTGGCAATATCTGCCAGCATGTGTTCTCCTTTTAAGTGCGACAGGTGCCACTTTCCAGACTGGAGCCTTTCCCGGAGGGCTTGAGACCGAACCCGCAGGTGGCGCGTGCGCCAATTGCCACTTTCAAAAGAAGCGATTGAGATGGATGCAAGGTTATCGCAGAAAGCCTGACACGCTGGAAACTGCTGAACCTCTGGGTGAAGCTCATGCACCAGCCCTTCAAGGGACTCCGTCAACGCTACACCCTCAAGAACCCCTAACAGCTCACACTCAGCAGTAGAGAGAGCTGTGAAGGGCTGCTTACCTGCACCCCAGAAGACTAGATTGCGACCGACCTGAACCAGGCCAGCTTCAAAGCTTCTGTCACCAGCTGGAGCGAAACTAGCATCAGTGAAAGATTCAAGCAGGTAAGGAAGAGCCGTGACGCGACGCTCATTATGCATGCCATGGGGAGGCTGATCTGCGGCGCACTGGTACTTCAGAGCGACCCGCTTGGTGCCTTTAAGATAGCAAAGGATATGCAGACCGAGCTTGAAAGCAAGCTCCGGACATCGACTCACCAATGATGTTACCCTCGCAACCCCATAGACAATGTCTACTCTTGTCTTTCCAGACACCCAAAGAAGCTCACCCGCAAGTGCCTGGGCCTTTCTCAAAGCAACAGGGGAAGAAGGTTCTGGCTCTTCTGGGTCCTGAACCTTTACAAACGGGCACGAAGTCTCTACCAGTGGAGCCCCAAGGCTCTCTTCGTAGCGCTTTACAACATCTTCTATATACGATGCTTGGTGGACTAAGAGCGCACGGCCTTGTCTCTCTATTTCAACACCACAAAAGCGCACAGGATTCTCAGAGCTAAGCTGGTCCGGCTCCGAGCACTGCCAGATGTTGCGAATTTCAGCGAGGACTGCGGATGCATACTTTGCAACACCTCCAATCATGAGGTCATCGACATATACGACCAGAAGGCCGACAATGCCTCCTGACGATGCCGTCAGTAGCCATGCATGTGGCTCAGAAACTAGCTGTCTCAGGCTTATTTCAATATCTCCAATCTTAACGCGAACAGTCTTTAACGTGCGGTCCCTAAGTTTCGACCAACATTTAGGAGACCGGTCAAGGCCGTACAGAGCACCTTCAACCAACCACCGCTCAGCTCTGCTGACTACTCCGGCAAGCTGAAAGATACGGGGCGGATCAAGGACGATCAGCTCCTCGGTCCCTGACTCGACCAGACTGCTATCAACACCATCGGACAACTTCGCGTTTAAGAAAGCTGTTTTGACGTCTGTCACCCAGACATCCCAGTCGGGGTGCTGGGATATGAAAGCCAACGACAATCTTAGTGCGCTCGCGTCGATTCCACCGGCATATGTGAGCATACGATGTTCATACGCGGAGCCACCAGCTGAAGGCCCGTGATTTCCACATGCGACGCACCTAGCCTTCCTTAAGCCTGACACCGCCTTGCGAGTGAAGACTCCTTTTGAGGGCAGACGCAGCACCGCACGTCCCTGGGCAAGCCATTCCGCAATTTGTTGTTCCGAAATCGGCCTTAGCACTCCTTTTACACGGAGGCTGTCATATTCGGCACTTATCGCTGGCTTCCACAAAGGAAGTTCGCGTTTGACCTGATCGAGGCTCACAGTTTTCGTTTGCAACGGTGGTGGCTCATGGTCCGGAGCATGGGCATCAGAAGCAGAGGGTGACTCCCCCAGTCCTCTAAGACGAAGCTCTTTGACTGCTAAGGGGCACTTGGACTCCCCCGGGCCCGACAGCACCTGATAATAGGCAAGGAAGTTTTCTATGCCTTCAGAGCGCGCCTCGAGGACCTCACTGACAGCACTACTTGAACCACTAGCTGCCTGCAAGCTGCGAAGATTAACCCTAGCCCTATTAAGCTCTTCGATCCCCTGCAAGACACAGGTCTCTACCGGACCGTCTATCAGTACAAAGGACTCAAGGGGGTCATCGGGAGGGGTCTCATGATCATGGCAAGGGCTTAAGCTCCGAGCCTCAACCTGAAGGGAGGACGCAGCTTCAGCAGCCTCAAACCATAACTTCGACTCAGCACTGCAGGCCGCATCCAAACCATAAGCCTCTTCGCTGAAATCAGACTCCGCCTCAACCTCATCAACCAAGAGCCCGACACCGGAGGAAGACTCTTGGGCAGGAGGAGAAGTATCAATCAACGCACTCAGCTCATGCGGTCGATTTTGATTTTGAGTTGCAAGCCCCTGTTTGGAACAAGAAGGCGAAAGATTACTGTGGGCTCCCCCCCCTGCGGCAGACGCAGGGCAGCAAGAAGGCAACGGAAAGCCGGCGCAAGTCAGCTCCGCCACAACCGGGAGAGGAGCCTTCACACATCGTTTGAGAGTGAACGCAACAAGGAGGTATTTGTCGCCAGACCACGAGTCACCGGCATGAAAGCAGTGCGGTCAGAACGAGAACGAGGCACCAACCGTATCCCACATCATTCCCGGCAGCCACCGACGCGGAGCAACCTCTCGAAATTGCAAAACCCCTGGAGCGGCAGTGCTCGCAAACTCTGAACTAACCTCGATCCAAAGCCCGCCACGCAAATGCTCGGCTCCGCCAACAACATAGTTCAAGCTATCCGGAGCATTGAAGTAGTCACGGTGGATGGGGGCGCTGCAAGTCACCGACGCTACAAAAGAAGTGAATGTAGCCTGAGGGTGATAGTGCTGTAGCACTGCCAAAAGGTACCTTTGCGTGTGCGGAAGCTGACGACTAGCCGTCGTCACACCAAGCACTCCCCCGTGCGTGAACATCCCAAAGCTACGATACTGAGTCCCAGGCCCCAGGGCTGACATAAAACCCCTGCGGATTGACTTATGGGGCAAGAGGCGCAGCACCTGAGACCACGATGCATTATCATACAATCCCCGACGCAACAAGTCCTCAGAGAGAGCCTCGAGAGAATCAGCAAGGGCTCGCACAGCGTGCGGGAGGTCAATGCACAAGGGGTCAGGAGTTTTACGACGCAAACGAGACGATGGACCAGGCGGCCCAGAAGAGGCGGGAGGCTTCCTTGATTCCTCAGTCACCGGCACCCCTTTGCGCACCTCGCTAGGTGGGATCACCGAAACCTCACCGGATGCCTCAAAGACAGGTTCCTGAGCCCTTACCCCTTGAATCAACGCCGTGGTTTCAAAGTAACCCTGGAGACCATCCCAAAGATCGGAAGGGTGGCTCGGTTGAAGGCGCACTACGTAACCACCTGGCGCGGACTCAGAGGGAGCCATAACGCGGGCCTCTATACACTTTGGCGCCCACAAGTGCAAAGTCCATTCCTTCTTTCTTACCCAAACCTTGGTGTAGAACGGAATCGGTTCGCGCTGGGGAAAACCCAAGACTGTAAAGACCTGCGACCTCATACTGAAGACAGCGTGCCGCATAGCAAAAGCCCAATCCGCATCATCAGCAGACGCCGCCGCAAGCAATGCGCGAGTGAGCCCCTTGACACGCCCTATGTGGGCTTCAGTGCGCCCATTAGCCTTAAAGTCCGAGCCAACCGTTGTTGTACGACGAACCTGATGATCCGCTAGGAGCTGGCGAAACTGTGCATTCGTGAACTCTGCTCCTTTGTCAGTATGGACTCTGCGTACCGGGAGCCCCCAATAAGCGATGTCCGCTAGAACTTCTTTCAAGGCATTGGTGACGGTCTTGGCCTTTTTATCTGGCAGCATGACTAAGTAAGGCACCTCATGCATATGCACCTCCTTCAAAGGAACTTCACCGGTTGTCACACCATCATCGCCATCACCACCTTCATCACCTGTCATGGCGTCGCCATCACCAGCCCCTTTAGGAGGCTCATCTTCGACGAAACCCTCTTCAGGAAACTCCCAAGCACCCGGGACCTCATGCACATTTGGGGGCGAAGGCTTCATCACACTAACGCTCAACTCAGCATCATCCTCTCCGAAGGGCTCAACCTGCAAAGTAGAGGCATCATGCTTTTCCCCCTCACCCGGGTCCGACGGCTCGTAATCATATTCCTGCTTGAGGATGTCTGTTGCCAACACCGGAACGGTAAGCACTGCATGCAAGCAGTATCTAACCTTCTTAAGCCTTTCATGATTGCCATTAGCATACGGACCGGAGAGATCACAGCCTAACACAAAAGAGTCAGGAACCTTAATCCTACGGTGAGGTCTAGACTTCAATCTACCTCTCAAGCAGGTGGCGCAATCTCGTCGGAATGGCAAGTGGCCGTTGGCGACGTGACGCTCAAAGGATGCATCAATCTTCCCTTTTGGGGTGGATGTTTTCTCACGGTTTTTCGCAAGCTTAGCCACTTTCAGGCATACCGCCCGTCCTACTCCATCATACTCCCGGCATTGCTGCTGGTGGAACATCAGTGACTTAACCAAGCCATGACTAACACTATGCCACGGTGATGATCTGACCAAAGCCCCGACCTGCGGATCGTTGTCACTTTCGCACAGGAACAACGGTGGGATTGTAAAACCCGCAGCCTTTCGGCCACAATCGGCTTGACCACACAAATGCAGGATTCTAAGCAGTACCAGTGCATCCTTAGCCGCGTTGGCTTCAGGCGATTGGCAACCGTTACACATAGCGGGAAAAAGACTTGGAAGATCAGTGCACACCACTTGCCTGATAAGGCCTATCCGCGCAAGCTCAAACAGGAATGAGTGAATTCCTTCATCCCTCACCTCCCTGTGATCTAGGCGGATCGTTCCCCATTTTGAAGGCACGGTTCCTACGTAGTCTTTAGGATCTCCAATCACAACAGCTATCCCTTCACACTGGCTTAAGGTGCGGCGAGTGCGACGGTTGAAACGTGGCTGTATGCCAACGGCTTCCATCCTCGGCTCATCGAGCACCTGCGAAAGAAGAGAGCTACTTTGAAGACCCACTAGTTCGGTGAGCCACGTCCAACGATCGGGATGCGGGCCCTTTCCTGCCAACAGCGCCGTGGCTAGACTTGTGAGGGGTACGTCTTGGCTAAGGTGCCCATTACACGCATAAGCCTTCACAGCGACCCCACTCAGCTTTTCTATCTTAGATATCATATCCAAGGCAAGCTTTGACGAAACCTCCGGGCAACCTGCCACCAGAACAACTGGCACCTTAGAGCCTTCTGGATCTCGCAACACAAAGCCTCCTGAGGTCCAACGAACCTGATACCCTAGGCTCACAAGCTGATGTAAAGCAACAATCGGAGCAGCTTTCTGCTGACTCAACGACGCTGGCTCTGCTAGCAGGACGCCTGTGCTGGCGATCCGAAGATTGTTTGTTTCCCCTGAAGCTAAATGCACTACCACTGGGGCGGCAGCTTCCCATTCTTGCAGACTAATGGCTTGTCGAAGTGAGGTTGTGGCACCACCGTCCAACAAACCCAAAACGGCGTCTCTAGATTCTTCGGCTTTAACAGCACACAGCTTGGATATCCTCAAAGACTTAATGGCATCAATGGCTTCCTTCACCAAATCATTTGAGGGCCCTGTCGCTGCAGCTGGTGCGCCCTCAGACTGCGAGGCCTGAGCTTCCGAACCCTCAGGAACCTCAACTCCACCAACCTTGCGAACTCTCTTCCGGGGACCCCGCTTAGGTTCAGCCTTAGCTGAGGCCTCTACACCCGCCTTATGGTCAGCGCTGCCAGCGGCAGTGGGTGGGCCTCTCCCTAGCACTGGGCACGCATTCCTCCAGTGCTCAGTGGATGAACACTCAAAGCACCTACCACTACCATCCTCAACAACACTAAGATCGTGATTGTATTGGCATGACCGTCCGGCGTTACACCCCTTTGCGGAACCCCAAAACTGACAGACTCGGCGATTGCTTTCAGGCTGGGCATCAGAAGGCTTGCCTTTAAGTCCTTTACCTTTACCTGCATCCTTGCCTCCTGTATTGTTCGCGCCCTTTCCTTTCCTGTGTTCTGGCTTCTCCTCCTTTCCTTCCTCCTCAGTGGCCTTGGCTCTCCTTACCCGCTGTCTCTTCTCTTCCTGAGAGAGCGCCTGAGCGCTCACCGCGAGCAGCTCCATCTCGGCATGAACCTGCCTCCTGAACTTTTCAACCTTCTCATGTGTTGGCACGTGATCTAAAGAGAGCTCAAGCTTCAGCACACTAAGCCTGAAAGCCAACTCCCTATAAGTGCTCGAACTCACGATTCCAGACACGATGCTCTCAACAGCCCTGAGCAGGAGTGAAGGATCGGGGAGGGAAACCTTGAGCTGCTCCGCACGCGATCTCCATCTTGAGTACTTCCTCAATTTCTCCAATGCTTCCGCCGGGTTCTGTGCAGTCCCTGGCTGAGTCAAGAAGTTCAACAGTGTCGCGCGCTCAGCAGTTCCTCCTGGCTGCCCTGCAACCATCACCCTATACAAAACATTCACCGAATTGAGAACCCTAGAAGCTAGGATGTCCTGTCTCAAGTTCTGTGGAAGCGAGGCCAACAGCATCGATGTTACTCGTTGCTCAAGCCGGGCATACTGCGGCTGGGAAAGCTCAGATCCTAAGGTTACTTCAATTTGTGCTCGGTGTAGCGGGGTAGCATTAAGCCACTGTGCATAGAAAGCTTCAGCCCTATCCTTAACCTTGACCCACCAAAGACCCGCTCCAGTACTAATGTCCCCAACTATAGGACCCACTAATGTTATCCAATCGCCCACTGCAATCGGTGCCTCATCAGTTCTCAGCTCCGAGAGCTGTGGAAGATCATGCCAGCGCTGCCATTGAGGCGAGTACCGAAGCTCCTGACGGCGGATTTCAGACGTTGGAGTTGGGGTTAAAGGTGGAGGCAACGGAGGCACCGGAGTACCACCTGGCGTGCGATCTACCCTAAACCCTATCTCTTGTCTCACCCCAAAGTCAGGTCCTAAACCACTAGGAGGCGGGGGTGGTACCGGGCTTGAGGAGGTATTAGGCACAACCGACTGCTCATCATGATGACGCGGGAAGGCTGTCTGATGTGACACCAGATAATTCGAATCCCTATCATAGCCCTGAGTGCTATACAATCCTGGAACCGACTGCTCAACAGGATACTGCGGATAAGGCATCGAAGGTACCTGGGGCAGAAATGAACCACCCGAACCAATGCCAAAACCCTGAGTGCATTGCATTCCTGGAAACGACTGCTCAACAGGATGGGGCGTAGGGATCGGAGCTACGTGGTGGAGTGGAGGACCAACTAACCCACTATAACCCTGAGTGCATTGCATTGCTGGAGCCGCTTGCTCAACATGATGTGACATCGAAGCTGGTCGGTACTGCGGAGGGCCACCTAAGCCTACAAACTCAACTAAACCCTTAGGCAACCCACTAAGGTCTTCAGGAATCTGCGGCGGCGTAAAGAAGCCTGATCCTCCTTGTACCGGCTCCGGCACACTCTGCTGCACTTGGTGAAGCTGCTGTGCGGGGCAAGTCCAACCGTGCCCTTCAACAGGAAGCGCTGGCCCCCGAATCCAGGAAGGCCCTGGGAGACTTGCCGAAGATTGAGGTGCTTGGGGCTGAACAGGAGGAGGAGGTGGTTGATTTAGCACGCTAGGAAGTAAAGTCCAAACTCCCTGTGCATTGAGGGCAAGCTGCCGGTAACCACCATCAACATACACCCATTTTCCAAGACCACCCACACTATTATCATTGTGTTCATTACGCACACTTGTTAACCCTGGGGGATCGCAGAAACTTGTCTGTACAACGGACGGGTTTCCATCCACATTTTCAGCATCTACTCCTACAGCTCTACCAGCACCACCTCCCGCCGACTTCATCGACACTGAGGTTCCCGTATTCTGACCAGCAGCGGACTTCATTGACACCGAAGCTCCTGAGTTTCTTTCCGCCACTAGCGCATCTTCAAGGTCCTTGACCCGTTGCAGGAACGCTGCAACGGTAGCCTGGCTAGGGTCCCTGACGTCAGAAGCTCTGCCTGCAGTAGAAGCTCTTTGCGAGAACATCTCCCCATCCAAACTCCTAACCGTTGTAGACTCCTGCTCGCGAAACGGAGTGTCACCCCCATCCGAACCAATCATGAAGTACTGAGCTCCTTGATGGTCCGGCTGTGTTGGTCCCGTCGGGGATTCCGTCACCTGAAGGGCATAGCTCCTGACTTCCACTTTCGTAGTCGTCTCACCACGCTCCAGGATCGACGCCTTGCCACTGGATCCCGGAGAGCTCGCTCCGAGACCCCGGTGCAAGAGTCTTGACTCACTTCTATCATCAAGTTTCCCAGCATTTTGCCCAGAAGATGCCATGGCTGGCTCAGAGAAGTCATACGGTGGATGCACGTCCACATCATCATCTCTCTCAGTAGTGCTAGGTAAGTCGCGCGGTCGGGACTGGTTCAACTGAAATTCTGCTGTAGCCTTTTCAGACCAAAAAGGATTTGGTAGAGGCTTCGAAGAGGCTGGGGCCTCACCATCAATCCCAGTCTGACTGTTGGCTGCTCCCGCTGCATCTTGGTCCTCGTACGAAGGCTCAAGCTCATCTCCTGATTCAAGTGGGACAGGTGTGTCAGCTGCCGTAGCACCGCCACTAAGCCCACCAGGAGGCACAGAGCTCGACTTTCTCCTTCTAGAAGCAAGAGTGTCCATGGCAACAGGGCACACGAAGGCTTGGGCTCATAACCCTCGAGTACGAGGGCCAGCCAACTGTTTTAGCAGCAGAAGCGAAAGCGAATAAGATCTAACTTGGTACACTTCTCGATTTAAAAAACGTATTCTGTACGTGCCTGACTGTCTTCCTTGCTGCAGGGGCCATGCACCTGCGGAGTCAAGCGTGTCATCCTTGCAGCAGGGGCAGGGACATACACATCTGCGCAGGGTTT
>CAJNDT010005002.1:0-54488 GCA_905221615.1 Symbiodinium sp. CCMP2592
TAAGGATTTGGGTTTAGGGTTTTGCGTTTAGGGTGCAACAGTCAGAATTAAAATATACATGGGGTTCGAGTACAACTATAAGGGAGTACCACAGCAAGTTTGTTACCATGGTCGAGCTTGTCGGGGGAACACAGCCACGCTTCAAGCAATGTCTGGGGGTCCAGTGAACCCACTGGGCGATTGCATGAGACAACCTGGTAGGAGCATGCAGCGATCAGCTGGGGGGTTCCTAAGTTGTTCCATCCAAGCTGCGCTTCTCGAAGAAGGACTCGCCCCAGGACAGTTGGCTGATCGTCCACACCTTGGAGATGCTTTGTAGCATGGCTGCACGCGACCGGAGCACTGCTTTTCGATCCTGGGCCGCTTCTTGAAGACGACATGAAAGCTCACCAAGGGCTTACACTGGCCTGCTACTTCAGCCGTCGCAGTGTCTCGTAACGTCCGCCGACCTGCTTATCCGCCCCAGGCTTCCCGGCAGTCGTCAATGCGATGAGGCAGTTCACCTGAGGGTTTAGGGTTTAGGGGACTGGGTGGGGGTGGGCACACATATTCTGACTGCTGTGTGGGTAACTGCCTAAATTAGGATGCCGTCTTGAACCAGGAAAAGACGGCGGAACGAATAGAAGAAGGCAAACCCCAAACCCTGACACTGAAAAAGCCCGAAACCCTAAACCACTAAACCCCGAACCACTCTGAATAACGATTGTAAAACCCTTCTAGAATTCTGACAGAACCCTTTATAGAACCCGTGTGAGAAGAAACTCTAATAGGATCCTTCTTGCAGAACCCGCCTACAACCCTTCCCAAACCGAACGAAATCCTAAACCCTAAAACCCCTACACACTAAACCCTTAAACCTTGGCTCTATATGGGAGTTTCCGAAAACTAGGGGTACCTTATTTTGGGGTCCTTATAATAAGGATCCTACTATCTAGGGTACTATATTAGGGTCCCCTATCCTCGCAAACTCCCATATCGCTGCAGCTCGGTCCGAAGCCACGAAGGTCACAGGATCCTGGAAATGCTCGGAGGGCTTTTTTGTAAAGTGGCTTTCGGGTTTAGGGCTTTAGTGTTTGGCGGCTTTGGGTTTAGGGCTTTAGTGCTTTGGGGGTTTTAGTAAAGTTTAGGGTTTTAGGGTTTTCTGGTTTGTAGGACTACAAAGAGCGTCTATACAGGCTTCTGCAAAGGTTTCTGGGCTTGTGCAATGGTCTCAATAAGGGCATCTGCGAAGGTTTCTGCAAAGGTAACGGGCTACCAGAAGGCCCGCGAATTTCTCACCGTCGAGGCACGATAAGGGCAAACATAATAAAAGAGTATTAAAAGGATTATTGAAAAGGCTGCTATAAAGGTACACCGAAGCGCTTGCTAACATCTTGAAAGTTACCTTCTGCAACTAAGGGCTTCTATACCATGAGGGGTTACTTTTAGGGACAGTTACTACACAGGGCTTGTACAGAGCCTGATGCAAATCAAACCTGCTGGCTCCTCACGGGGCGATGCGAAGAAGCGGCCGACAGGATACACCTGAAGCCAAAGGCTTTCATCAACTTCTGGGGTGCCACTACTCGAAGGAAGAGGGGACTTCGTGGCAGCTAGGCCTGTGACTACTTCGAACGCAAGCCAAGGTACTCAAAACGTTATTTGCTGCTTTGAAGTATCATTCAGGGTCCCGTGTACGGCCTCAATACTTAGAACAAGGGTTTCGGAATTTTTCCTACTGACATGTTAGCAGCTATGTGGGAGTTTCCGAAAATAGGGGACCCTACTATAGTACCCGAATAGTAGGATCCTATCACAAAGCACCCCAGAAGAAGCTACCCCTAAGTTTCGGAAGCTCCCATATCTATTCGGGCTTCAACTTCTGCCTTATCGTAAAAACCTGCCCTAAACCCTAAATAGGGGTCGCCCTCTGCTCCGAGTTTTCCGAATTCCTTCGGAGCATTGCTGGTGATGTGCAGATGAAGCGCTCCTATGCTTTAAACCCTAGGGTTTAACGGGTTCAGGGTTTTCGGGTAATATGGGAGTTTCCGAAATTAGGGGGGTATTTTGGGGTCCTTATATTAAGGACCCTACTATATAGGGTACTGTATTAGGGTCCCCTATTTACGGAAACTCCCATAGGGCTTACGGGTTCAGGACCAGGAGTTTAGGGTTTAGGGGTTTAGGGGTTTAGGCTGAGGCTAGCTACCCCGAATACCCTAAACCGGAAAGGCCCGAAACCCAAACCCACACACTCGTAAAGGTGCCTGAGGAATTAAAACAGCGTTGCCGGCAGACTAGGCTCTCACTGCATTCAAGGCGTCTATAAATTACCCTGCTTCAAAATAGCTTACCCTAAACCCTAAACCCCTAAACCCTAAACCTTCAAAAAAGCTTGAATGAGATGGGATCCCCGGTCTGAAGGGGCGCGACCCCGACCCGAGCTTGCAGGGCACAGGCCTTGCCGGTTTCGGGATCTTTGCGCATCGTGTGCGCATAGGGTCCCATCCTGCAGCCCAGAACAGGGTTTCTATACCCCCCTTAGAACCGTAACAAAAATATTAGTTTTCAGAGTCTCTTGGGTTGCATACGAACAAAAATAAGAAATAATCCCTCAGGAGACTATGGGTTTAGGGTTTAGGGCTTCCACATCATAGGCTTGATGTGCCGAGAAGAGTTCTCCGGAGGTCTGGCTTTTTGCCCGGATTGCAAGCACTCTATGAGATTCCTTCACTGGCTGTGGGACTCCGTTTACTACCTGCAAGCGTCCGGGGAGCTTGAAGCCAGGGGCTATCACTCTCACTCCTGAACCTTAAGCCTTTCCAGTGATTCTCTGCTCCAGAGAGAGCGACATAATGTAGGGGCCTTCATGATTAGAATAGGGCTGTGGGAGAAGATACGGCACAACTTATAACTTCTAACAAATAGTACAGGTAACTAGTAAGGCCCCTTATAATCATCATAAGGAACCCCAAACCCTAGTTTAGTTATTAAGGCCGCTACATTAAGAGTCCCACCTGAAATCTCGTGGCGGTTGTCGCCCGCCGGGCAGCCTGAAGAAGGGTGCTGAGCTGCTGTCGGTTTACGGTTCAGGCGTTTTTATAGGATTTCAGGGGTTAGGGTTTAGGGTTTAGGATTTAGGGGTAAGGGTGTTACCTGCCCCCACCCACGTGCAAAAGTCGCGACAAGTAAACTCTCATGCCAGCCCTAGACCCCAAACCCTAAACCCTAAACCCCTAAACCCTAAACCCCTAAACCCCTAAACCCTACCCAGGCTGAAGCTGCGGCCTGTGAAGATCCTGGTACTTCTCCTTGTCCAAGCGCCAGGCTTCGGGTGAGCCTCAATCCAAGTTCTTAAAGTTTCATGGGACTTAGTAACTACAGTATGGTTATAAGTACCATAACTGGGGTTATATCCGTTTTTAGGCATAGTTACCTTATTTATAACCATAGTTACTAAGTCCATGAACCTTTAAGTTGCAGTCTGCGACACGAGACTGAGATGTGTCGGCGCTAGGTCTCAAGGCCTTTAATGGGTTCTTGTTAAGGGATTTGGTTTGACTTATCCTCATAGGGATCTACAATAAATTACATGGTGTCCTTAGTATGGTACCTCAACCCTAGACCCTAAACTCCTTAATTAGGGCTCCCAAAAAGCACATAAGCAAAACTTGGGATAGGGATATTCCATATAAACCCCCTTATAATGAAGCCCAGTAAGGTAGGGATATCCCGGTAAAATGCTTATGCTTATGTGCTTCTTGGGTCCCTAACTAACAAGGACCCAACTTAAACTTTAGGGCTGATTCCAGGGTTTTTGCACTTGACTCCAGAAGAAAACCTGCAATCTGCCCGCCTGCCCCGAACCTGAAGCCGAATCCTAAAAACAAACCAACTACTAGTAACTCGAAATTCGGAAAGAAGGCCGTATCATCACACAACCCCTGCCCGCCAAACTCTTAAACCCTGAACCCAAAACCCTAAACCCCTACACCCTAAAAGCCCAAAATCCTAAACCCTAAACCCCAAAACCCGAACCCTAAACCTGAAACCCTAAACCCCTAAACCCTGAACCCCAAACCCTTTACGGACAGGGCGCTGGCACCGGCCGGGGGTGCAGAGGGCGCTGGACTGCCGGGAGCTCTGGGCTCTGGCACAGAGGCCGCCGGCCGCCTTCTTCAGGGGGCACTACTTAAAGGTTCATGTAAAGGTTCCTTAAAGGGCTCCTTAAAGGGATCTATAGGGTTCCTTAAAGGGATCTATAGGGTTTAGGGTTTAGGGTCTACTGGGGGGTTCATGGGACTTAGTAAGTAGGGTTTAGGGCTCCTTGTAAGGGTACTATAGGGTTCCAAAATGGGCTTCCTTAAAGGGATCTATAAGGGTTCTAGAAGGGGGGTTCGTGGAGAAGAAAGTACAGTTATAAGGACCGTAACTGGGGTTATATCCAATTATAAGTATAGTTACCTGATTTGTAACCATAGTTACTAAGTCCCGCGAACCTTTAACTAGAAGGGCTGTTTATGACCACGATATCAGGGTTTTATCCAGGCTTATGTATGCATGCCTTTACTATATGTATGTTTGTATACATGTACATACACATACTCATGCACATACACATAACATACATCTGTATATGTATTGTGTGTGCGTGTGTGTTTGTCAGTCAGTCAGTCAGTCAGTCAGTCAGTTAGTTAGTTACTTCGGTACTTAGCTACTTAGTTAGTTGGTCTGTCTGCCTGTCTGCCTGTCTGCCTGTCTGCCTGTCTGCCTGTCTGCCTGTCTGCCTGTCTGCCTGCCTGCCTGTGTGCTTGCTTGCTTGCTGGCTGGCTTGCTTGTGTGTTTGTTTCGTTGTGTGTTTCTTTGTTTGATTGTTTGCCTGCCTGCCTGACCGTCTGTCTGTTTGTTGTCTGTGTATTTGTTTGTTTGCTTGTTTGCTTGTTGTGTGTGTGTATGTGTTTGTTTGTTTGCTTGTTTGCTTGCTTGTTTGCTTGCTTGTTTGCTTGCTTGTTTATTCGTTTGTTCGTTTCCTTATTTGTTTGAGTGCTGTTGGTTGTGTGGTTGGTTGGTGTGTGTTGCTTGCATGTTTGTATGCTTGCATGTTTGTGTGCTTGCATGGTTGTAGATTCGTACGTCGTACGTTTGTATGTGTGTATGTTTGTGCGTTCGCTCGCCTTTTTGCTTGTTTGTTTCGGTGTTTGTGTGATTGCGTCTTTGCGTGTGCTTTTTGCACAGCCACAATGCCGAGAACATCTTCACGTTGTTGTCGACGGTTCGTGTTTCTTCCCCAAATATCGTTTGTTTTCTGCGGCTGCCGCTGCTGCTGTGGTGGCTGACATGGATTGTTTTGGGGATGGCCGTGTCGGGGAGCCACGACAGGTGCTAGCGGTTTGGACTTTTAGTTTGCGGAATTCGGGGCTTTTGGTGCAGAATTTTCTATTTATTCGGAGTGGCGCAAAAACAAGCGCAGCCCACCTAACAACTCGGCGGTGTCAGGTTTCACGTTTCCCGCCATCACAGGCCTTTGCAGAAATCTCTGCCTGATACGGTTTTGAAGCGGCACCCTGAAATACCACCCTACTATAAGGGCCTTATATTTAGAATGGGGATTTGGGGCCCGGTATACCATAACTATAATACGCAACCCACCCCCCCCCCTCCCCCCCCCCCAAAAAAAAAAGAAGAAGAAGAAGAAGAAGTACAGGTAATTATTAAGGCCCCTATATTATGGCTGCCCTGATCTTCTTCTTGGCTCTGGGAGGCCTGACAGGTGCTGAGGTCTCGGGGCTGCTACAACCGCACAAATTGGCGGCAACCCTCGATGATTCTGTCTATCTTG
Organism: Symbiodinium sp. CCMP2592; assembly: GCA_905221615.1. Classification (NCBI taxonomy): domain Eukaryota; class Dinophyceae; order Suessiales; family Symbiodiniaceae; genus Symbiodinium; species Symbiodinium sp. CCMP2592. The sequence continues at coordinate 5,819 of CAJNDT010005002.1, forward strand.
GGTACGGCCCCCATACAGTAACAGTCTATAATAGGGCTACTATTAAGGTCTTAATATAGCTGTATTATGAATATTATCCAACTGTTACTGAGTGGGGGCAGTATCCAATGTCTATCTTAGGTTACAGCCGGACAGCCGGTGTACAGAGAGAGAGGGAGAAATAAACAAGTATAAATACAAAAACAACATGCATATGTGTGCATATATATATATATATAGAAGTACACGCATGTACACCCTAGACGCTAACACAAAGGGCCTTGATAATCCGAAACATGTTGTTCATTGCTCACAGTATAAGCTAAATGTATAGGGGGGACGATGAGGGGATAATGGGACTACATTCAGACCTCGATGTCACCCCCAACAAAACGCTCCCTGTGGCCGCCGCACCTTCCGGCGTGCAGTAGCCGCGCGACCTTTGCACACAGGAATATCTTGAACTCCGGTCTGAATTACTTAAAGGTTCATGGGACTTAGGAACTAAGGGGTCCTTAGAGGGATCTATTAGGGATCTATAAGGGCTCTATAAGGGGTTCTAAGGGTACTTAAAGGTTTTGTGGGACTTAATAAACATGGTTGTAAATATGGATACTTATAATTGGATATAACCCCAGTTAGGGTACTTATAACTGTACTTACTAAGTCCCATGAACCCTCAAGTAGGGTTCCCTAGTCTCCGAAACTCCCAAACGTCGACTGGGCACCCTCAAGGCTTTGCGTGACCTCTTATTGCCGTGATTGCAAGCACACACGGCAGGCCGAGGTTTCAATGCTGACAAAAAGGGTGGCATTCCACGGTAGAAGCGGAATCGTTTTTGCGGCAGTTGGCGTCATGAGTGCGTGGGCTGTCAACGCGACCAACACCATGAGGTGGTCACAGCCAGATAAGAGTCCTGCCAATGACCGCTGCAACTGCACAGCCCGATTGGAGGGGCCGATATGGAGTTGCAGCTACTGCATGGCCACACGCGGTGTTCAGCAGCTACAAGAGCATTGAGGACCGGGCCCAATGAAACCTACCCTTTGCTGAATTTCCTGCATGGCCACTTAGTAGACAGGCACGCCAAGGTCTGATAGGCAGGAAGATACTATAGGGGCCTTACTTATTAGACTCGGGTTTTGGGGCCCACTGTACAATAGTTCTCGTAAGGAACCCGCAAAACAGTACTGGAAACTATTTTTAGGCCCCTAGATTAGCAGAATTTAGGCTGTGGGGTTTAAGGTTTAGGGTCATGGGTGTCTTGGGCTGGGCCTGTGCGTGGAAGCTGTAGGTGAATGTCATCAAAAAAGGATGTAATACAGGGGCCTTGCTAATCAGATTCGGGTTTTGGGGTATATAATACTATATAGTGATGGGAAGCCAAAAGGGGGTTTAAGATTCTTGGGGTAGGGATTCCTGAATATGAACCCTATTATGGGAACCCTAACCCCTACTAAACCCCCATAGGCTAAAACCCCTGTTACCCTCCTATGATGTAGTTATACTTTAAGGACCCCCCACAATAGTATAGGTAATTGTTCAGGCCTTTTTTACCCGTCCAACATGTACTGTGAAGACAATGTCAAAGATTGAGCAATCGAGACCTTGATCAACACGCCCAGAGACTCCAAAACGGTAATCAAAGTATGATGAGGATCCCCCTCGTAGTTCAAGGCATATTCCTCAACATAGCATATAGGGGCTATGGAGTCCCTTGGGAGCTTTGAAAGGCACCTTGTGGCAGCAAGTATGTGAAAGACTTTGCCGCATCTGACGAGGAGTTCCGAAGTTCAGACATCGCCGGTCTGTACAAGGAGGGCAGTTTCGACTGACTTTACTGACGAGTGCTCGGACGTTGGTGAGCGGCAGCAGTTCCACCGTGCCGGCTCACGTAAGACGTGCCGAGTGCGCGGGTGAAGACGTGCGGAAGTGGTTCCACCATTGCCGGACATAATGAACACCCTGCAGTGTGCTGAGGCATGCTGAGGCCATCTGAGGAAGAAAGCCTCTGCAACCAGTTGAGAGTCCTACTGGTGATCTCTGCAACTCATACAGCCCAAGAAGGACCGATATTGAATCGCAGCTACTGCATGGCCACGTGGGTGGTTGTCAAAATTATGGTCCCTTTTGGCATCCCTATTATAGTACGGCACCTGATACTTAGGGTACCCAAACAGGGACCCTAACTTTGGCAACTACCCAAGTTTCTTCCGGCAGCTAGTAAACTCACACCGGAGACACCTGGAGACTAGCGAGCTATACTCCTGCTTCTCTACGCGGCACATCTTCGGCATGCAATAGGGGCCTTAACAATTAGAATAGGGTTTCGGGGTATATTTTATATTTCCCTTTTATTATCATCAGCAACCCCCAAGACAGTATCGGTAATTATTCATCGCCCCCTAAGGTAGTTTTCGTGGCCATGCAGCATACACCAGACTAGCGAAATAACTAAACTCACAGAAGAAGGATCAGAAGCTTCAGCGGAGTGTGAAGAAACACGAGTGCGCCTTCCAGGAACAGGTCCTGAGGTCGCCTGAAACAAGGTTCCTGAGTAGCCCCCTATTATAATGTGGCAGTTTCCGAAAATAGGGGACCCTAATGTAGTACCCTATAATTGTGGGACCGAGTAAGATCCTTATTAATGTCAACCTCCTATTAATAAACCCCCCCCCCCCCCTTGATTGATTTGTCGCCCGGGGTAGGGGGGATTGATTATTGAGGGGGGTCGTCGTCGTAGTACAGTAGTACAGTATCACAATAATTAGTACAGTAGTACAATAGTACAGTATTATAGTACTACAATATAATGATAATAGCACAATAGTACAAAAGTACAGTATTGATACAATAGTACAGTAGTAGAGTAGTACAATACGAGTATTGTAGTAATATTTAGAGTAAGTAGTAATTAATACAGTAGTAGTTGCACGTTATCGCGGCCGAGCAGCTTGGGCTCTCGGCAATTATCGCCCTCTTGCACTCTCACGCAGCCGCTCCTCTCGTCTCTAGATACGTATCCAGTATTGTTTCTTATTTTTTTGTTTATTTGTAATTATGAATTAAACTACATCTCTCTTAGAACTTGTCTAATTACACTCAATCCCCCAAGGCAATGGCCTCCTTGACGACAACCTCTGTGCCGGCTCTCTCTGAGATTGCAGAGGAGGGGCCTCTGTAAAATAAGTAATAAATAAACTCTAATTTCGGAATCCCCTGCAGGCGGGCTCTCTGGCCCCGGCCGAGGATCTCTCGATGATGGGAGACGAGGAGGGTTCAGTGGGTTAAGGGGTGGTGCTCTGGTTTTGGGGGGTTTCTCTTGCCCTGCAGGGCGGCTCTCCAGCAGCGGAGCCCGGCTCTGTTGCCGGAGTTCCTCTCGCGGACGCGGACCAGGCAGCTCTGGGAGAGCTTTTGGACTCTAAGTAAATGGGCTTTAGTATAATAAATCTCGAGGGTTTAAAGGGTTTTTCCCTGCAGGCTCTGGCCGGCCCTGCTCTCGGCGGAGGTGGCGGAGGCTCTGGCCCGGGGAACCCTCTCCCGCATGGCTCTGGACCGCCGGGCCCACCGGCACCCGGCTCTCCTCTCGGGGATGCAACTTGTCTGGAATTCTCTTCATTCCTTAATTAGTTAATTATAGGGTTTAGGGGTTTAGGATATTGCTTGTATTCTCTCAACCTCAGGGATGGGGCTCTGATCCGCCGGTGCTTGGCTACTACACCGGAGCCCGTGTGGTGGGCCTCTCTCTGCTGGTGGTGCGCCTAGACCGTAATTACACCTTAATTAATTAAACCCGATTAAACCCTAATTAATGGTATTGAAACCTAAACCCCAAACCCTAAACCCAAACTCTCAGGAATATCTCTTCGATCCTGGTCACGTACCATCGCTCTGCCGATAGTCTCGGCGCTCTCCGCCGCAGCGGAGGACACACGCGTCTGACTCTGAGAAGGCCCTCTTCTTTCTTTAAGTATTTTCTGGGGGGGTTCGCTTTGTTTCTTAATGGGGGTTGAGTTTATTTAGTGATTCAGTATAGAATTAAGGGACTGTAAATCAGGTGGTTGGACGCCGAGCTCTCGCGCATGCACTCTGAGCCGCACCACACGGCGAACTCTTGGCAGGCGGTTTGTGTCTTCTCTAGATTTCGCAGCTTCTTTTCGTTTTCGTTGTGAATTAACAAAGAAAGTAATTACTAGGGTTTAGGGTTTATTTATTAATTAATTATTCATTAATTAATTAAGTTCTAATTACTAGTTCCCAAATCCTCTCAGGCATCATGGGAGCTTTGGGTGCAACTCTGGAGTGCATCTGGAAGCTCCTCCACGAACTCTCGGACGACTCTTAATTACAATGGAATTAACCCGAAACCCTTAATTAAACCCTAAACCCTAACCTTAGTTACTTACTAATCAAACCCTAAAGCCACTCCCAGGAGATGGCGCCAACTCCGGCGCACGTGAGCGAGATTCTCTCCTCTGTGAAATGGCTCTGGGAGGAGTTTCTCGACTTGAAATAATTAATTAATAAACCCCTAAGTAAGCCCTAAAACCCCACTTGAGCCCTGAACCCATAATTAATTAACCCTTAAACCCCTAATTAAACTCTAAACCCTAAGTAACGAATACCCTGGAGGTCCGGGCTCTGCTCTCCAATCTCCAATGCACCGGAGTTTGGGGGTGTGCTTGGATTGTGGTTTGCGAACCAAAGCTCTATCGTCATTGACCGCCTGCGCTACCTTGCTGAGTTTCTTGGTTGTTTAATTAACGTATTTCTTTCCGTAATTAGTTATATCTCAATAATGTAATGACAATGGGTTGTTTTAATTCTTAATTGAACATGGCAGGTTCGCTTGCTATCGGCAGTTCAGCTGGCCTCTCATGCTTCGACGAGCCTCTCGGTTTAGTTAATAAAGGGTTCAGGGCTTAGTTAGGGGTTGTTAATTAAATAGTTAATTGAGGTTTGGGGGAAGATGGCTTATGTTTTGCTGCAGGTGTCCTTCCCTCTCTGGTTGGAACAACAAGCCCTCTCGGTGACCTGCTTCTCTGCCGACCGATGGGACCCTCTGCTGTGATCACCAACTTTTTTTTGCAACCTCTAGTTAAAGCCTGAAACCCTGAACCACAAACACCCACCCTAAACCCTAAACCCTAAATTAATTCTCATCCGAGGCCTAGAGGAACCTCTCAGGGGGAAGATCTCTTTGATGCTCGGTTGTTTTAATTAATTAATTAAGCCTTTCAAAAACCTTATGTAATTAAACAACACCCCTAAACCCTAAAGGCCCTAAAGCCTAAAACCGGAAAACCCACAACCCCTGATTAATTAAACCTTGAACCCTTAATTAAACCCTAAATAACTAAACTCTGAAACCTCTAACTTGAAACCCCAAACCCTGAAATAAGCCCTCTGAAACCCTAAACCCCAAACTCTAAACTTACCCAAACCCTCAAACCCTAAACCCCAAACTCTATCCGAGGCATAGGGGTGGAGCCTCTATGCCTTCATTCTGGCGACGCTCGGCTCTGGTTTTAGGGTTTCGGGGTTTAGGGGTCAAGGGGTTCCAGGGTTTGGGGCGGTTTTAGGGTTTCGGGGTTTAGGGTGAAGGGGTTCCAGGGTTTGGGGTTCGTTGGGGGTATTCCTTAATTAAACCCTATGTACCTAATTAATTAAGGCTTAACTAAACCCTTCTTAAGTAATTAAACCAAAAACTTCAACACCCTAATTAACCCCAAACCTTAAACCGTGGCCCTACACACAAACTAGGCCGTACACCTTAATTCAACCCTAAACTCCCCAAACCCTCTTAATTAATTCATGCTCCGAGGAGCTCTTTGCTTTGGCTCTCGAGCAGCACTCTACGCTGCTCGACGATAATAATCATTATTATATTATATTATATTATATTATATTATATTATATTATATTATATTATATTATATGATATGATATGATATGATATTATATTATATTATATTATATTATATTATATTATATTATATTATATTATATTATATTATATTATATTATATTATATTATATTATATTATATTATATTAATTATATTATATTATATTATTTATTTATTTATATATATATATATATCATGATTTCATGTATACTACTTAATTATACACATATGTTATATATGTATATGTATTATATATATATATATATATATATATGTATATGTATGTATATATATATATATATATATATATATTTATGTATATGTATATGTATATGTATATGTATATGTATATGTATTTACATATATGTATATATATATATATGTGTGTACATATTCATATATATATATATATACATATCTATCTATCTATCTATATATATATATATAATGTTATACATATGCCCATCCCAGGCTTTGATGAGCCGGGCTCTTCAAGATCGAGAGCTCGCAGAAGCCGGCTTTTTTTAAAGTAACCCTAATTAAACCCTAAACGCTAAACCCTAAACCCTTACCTTAACTTCGAGCCTAAACCCTAGACTCTAAAACCTTAACACCTGAACTCTCAGGCAACCCAAAACCCTACTAAACCCCCGAAACCCTAAACCCTAACCCTTAAACCCTAAACCCTTACAGGCCTTAATTACCTTTACCTTCGAGCCTAAACCCTAGACTCTAGAACCCTAAAACCTCAACTCTCCAAAAAAGCCCGCTCTCTGCTGGAGCATCTCTCTGGAACTGTTCAGCCGACTCTCAGCTTGGCTCTGCAAAAGAACTCACTCTTTTGTGCTTTGGGGTTTAGGGTTTATGTACGGTTTAATTAGTTTAGTTTCTAGCGCAAACACACACAAACACGCATGCTCTCTCTCTCTCGCTGTCTATGTTCTCTCTCTCTCTCTCTCTCTCTTTGTTTTTAAAGTTGTGTTTTGCGGAGAACAGTCAGCCCGGGAGCTCTTTTGCTCTCAGCAACTTGGCCTCTTGCTTGGAAACATGGAGACTGTCTCTCCCACCGTCTCTGTGAACCAGTGCCTCCGTTCGCATTTCGCTTTGGCTCTTGTGTCTCTTTCAATAATCTTTTCTTTTTATTGCCGGACTCAGGTACGTTTCTCTTCTCTGCATCAGCAGATGCTTCTTGGAGCACGAGGAAGACGTCGCCTCTCTGATTGGAGAACTCTTGGGCCTGCCTCTGCATGATTGCTCTTGGTGCCTTGAGGACGGCATGAGGTTCTCTCCGGAGGTCTCTTGTTTCAGCTCTGAGAGGTGGACTCTTCAGGGATGGCTGATCCGACGCAGAGATCTCTCTGTTGGAGACCTTCTCTTCTTGGAGGGCCGTCGCTCTTGGCGGGTGCTGACCCAGGAGGATCTCGATGATCTGGGGAACTCTCTGCCTGGCAGTCAAACACACTCTGAAGCTTCTGAGCATGATGAGCACCACTCTGATCATGATGATTGGGAGATGTTAGTTCCTCTCCCTGCCTCGCCCGAAGCGGCCTGAACTGAACTCTCTCTCGCTTTCAGCAGAAACAGCCGGCTGCTCGCAGGGTCTCTGTCGCATGTTTGTTGAGCGGCCACTCTGAACAAGTCTTTTGAATAGCCAAGAACTTCTCTTGTGCATTCGCCGCAAGACTCTTTTGAGCAGCCACGCTGAAGAAGGCAGAACTGAAGCAGTGTTCTCTTTTCAACCTTAGCAGAAGCTCGTATCAGCCCCGCTCTGACCGTGTAAGTCCTTTAGAAAGGCATCGCCTCTCCATTGCAATGGCAATGGAGATCTCTTCGGAGGAGGAAGCGGCACCGGATGCCGTCGGCTCTTCCCTCGGTCTTGCAGGAGCTGTCGTTGCCTCTGAGTCCAGCTCTTCCAGCAGACAAGGCACGTTTGGTAAAGTGTCAGCAATGAACAATGATCCTGCTCTCCTTTCCCTGCTCCTTTGAAAGCCGAAGCTTTCGCAAGCAAGGACATGAAGGCATAGTTTCTGAGGCCCTTTAAATCTGCTGTTTCGGAGTCCCGTGGCTTTGGAAGCTAAAGCTTTCCCAATGCAGGGCTTGGCTTCTAAAGCTTGCTTTCCTTTTGAATCCAAGGCTTTCCCAATGCAGGGCTTGGCTTCTAAAGCTTGCTGTCCTTTTAAAGGCACCACCAGAACGGCCCTCCCCGGCGGGAGTTTATAATTGAGGGGGGTTTATAATTCTGCAGAACGGCTTTTGTTAGTACTCCATCAGGACGGATTGATTTTTGGCTCCGGGAATAAGGAATTTTATTAAGGAAGGCATGGTTTCTGGAGCCCTCTATATCTGCGGTTTCGGAGTCCCGTGGCTTTGGAAGCTAAAGCTTTCCCAATGCAGGGCTTGTCTTCTAAAGCTTGCTTTCCTTTTGAATCCAAGGCTTTCCCAATGCAGGGCTCGGCTTCTAAAGCTTGCTGTCCTTTTAAAGGCACCACCAGAACGGCCCTCCCCGGCGGGAGTTTATAATTGAGGGGGGTTTATAATTCTGCAGAACGGCTTTTGTTAGTACTCCATCAGGATGGATTGATTTTTGGCTCCGGGAATAAGGAATTTTATTAAGGAAGGCATGGTTTCTGGAGCCCTCTATATCTGCGGTTTCGGAGTCCCGTGGCTTTGGAAGCTAAAGCTTTCCCAATGCAGGGCTTGTCTTCTAAAGCTTGCTTTCCTTTTGAATCCAAGGCTTTCCCAATGCAGGGCTCGGCTTCTAAAGCTTGCTGTCCTTTTAAAGGCACCACCAGAACGGCCCTCCCCGGAGGGAGTTTATAATTGAGGGGGGTTTATAATTCTGCAGAACGGCTTTTGTTAGTACTCCATCAGGATGGATTGATTTTTGGCTCCGGGAATAAGGAATTGTATTAAGGAAGGCATGGTTTCTGGAGCCCTCTATATCTGCGGTTTCGGAGTCCCGTGGCTTTGGAAGCTAAAGCTTTCCCAACGAAGGGCTTCGCTCAGTATATAGGCATACGAGGCTTCGCTCTTGCTTGCAAAGCTTGCTTTCCTCTGACTCATTCGGCATGTCATTGAATCAATGCTTTCTTTCCCTCGTCAGGCCTGCAAGCTTCTCTTCGGCGGTTCTTCCAGCCCTCTCACCCAGAAGCTCAGAAGCCAGTGCGGTTCCTTCCCGGCAAGCAGGGCGGTCGGCCCCTCTCTCGCGAGATGAAGCAGATCATCGCTCAAGTAGCTGAAAAGCAAGCTCTCGAACAGAAAGCTCTCGACGAAGCTTTGATAGCTCGAGAGAGCGAAGTGCAAAGCAAGAAGCGGTACTACGGAGGCCGCCCCAAAGGCAGGAGCTCTGGGAGAAGCGATCTCCCAGTTGCCGTGCGGGCAGCTCTCGTGCAGGAGATGGAACTCGCTGTTGCAGGCGACCGCTTCTCTGACGAAACGGAGTTCTTCAGTTACTTCGCCAAGAAGTTCGCTCTGCCGAAGAAGCGAGTCAAGACTCTGTGGCTGCAGCGGAGCTTGGTCAAGAAGACCTCTCAAAAGAACAAACTCTCACGCAAACCCCACCGCTACACTGGTGCCAAGGGCACCAAGAGGTCGCATCTCAAGCGTGCGTACAGAGGCTTTCGTCTGCCAGGAGCGGGTCGGAAGCACTCTTTCCCCGACTTGGTGGACAAGGCTCGTGAGTGGTTCAACGAGATGCGCTCTTACGGGAACCAGGTGCTTCGAGTGGACCTCTACAACTACTACATCCACCTCATGGAGATGGACAAGATACGGGTGCAGGCGGATCTCTCTGATCCGAAGCTGCTGCAGCCAAAGCGGACGCCTCTGCAGGTGAGGCTCTCGGAGCTGGACAAGCAGCTGGCCTCTCAGAAGAAGAGCGACAAAGCCAAAGAGTCTCTGAAAGGTCGTCTCGAGAAGTGGTGCTCTGCAAGGAACTTGAGGCCTCACCTCGTCACCAAGCTCACGCCTCTCCAAGAGCAGTCGAGATGCCACTTGACGTGGCAATCTTTCGACAGGGCTCTCTGGCTTGCTGCCTGCTCTGACGAGGAGACTCTGGGGAAGCACGTCTCTAAGCCAAAGCAGTTCTTGGAACACAGAGCCTCTCTCGCGATCCTTTTCGCCGATCAAATTCCGCTCTGGATAAAGGCGGGTGCCGAGAGGTCTCTCTTCGCCGAGTGGGAGCGAAAACCCACCTCTCAGGCGGCTCTCCGGCAGGACTTGGCTGCTCTGCACGACAAGCAACTCTCTGGGCAGGCGGACGTGGACTCTGGTCTGGTTGTGCAGCACCCAGACTCTTCCGGAGATGCTCAGGGTCAGAGGCAACTCCGCTCACGCCAGGACCTCTCTGCAATGTTTTACTTGGGTCGTTTCTGTTATAATTCATAACCTTATTCCTGCCGGCAGGAGCCTCTCGCGGACCGCTTCCGCCTCACTTACGAAGCCCGGCAGGTCTTGTTGAACTACAACTCTCCGGGAACGCCGCCGACTGGCCTCTGTTACAAAGGTCTCATCATCATCAGCGGGCCTCATGCCAGACTCTCGAACATCTCTCAAGACGGCAAGTGGCTCTGCGATGAGACCTTTGAGTGGAGAGGGAACCTTGTCTCTCACAAGAAGGGCACCTCTGTTAATTGGCAGGCTCATGGAGCCATGGAGAGCTCTGCGAGCCCAGAAGCCGCACCTCTTTGAGCACGTCTCTGTGATGATGCAACCGAGCTCTAATGCCGACAGCATCATACTCTCCTGGGTGGCCCAGGAACTCTCAGAGGCGTTTCCAGCTCTGCTGGTGCAGAGGGACTGCCTGGGAGCCTCTTTCACAGAGTCTGTCTCTGGTGCCCACTTCTTGGGGAACACGATCCAGACTCTGGTCGCTCCGAAGATGACGGCCTCTCTCCAGTTGACGGACACAGCCTCTCGCATGCACTGGTCTTTCTGTTTTTGTTTCGAGCTCTCAACTCCCAAACCCATTCTGAGGACTTCTCTCGCAGATTCAAGTCTCTGTGCCGCACCTCTATGGCGGAGAGGAGGTCTCTGGGCCAGAAGGCTCTGACAGAGAGCGGCAAATCCTCTGTCTGGGCTGCCTCTGTGGAGGACATCTGCGAGACCATCGTCTCTGCCCAGAAAGCCTGTGCCGAGGATGCCTCTGACTGGGTGCTCTCAGGGCTTCGGCGGAATGGCATGCTGGCCTACCGCCCTCTCGACGGCAAGCTCCAGCCGGCGGAGCTCTCCACGCCCTCTTTCAAGGACCTGCCGCAGGGCTCTGCAAGACTGCGAAGCGAATGGCTGGAACCACGCTTTGGCTGGGTGCAGGATGGAATCCCCTCTGAACCAGACTGGTCTCTGATTCCTGGCACGGCCGCTGCCCAGGAGCTCTTGGACTGGGACGTCGCTCACGGCGACAAGAACTCTGCATCTCTTCTCAAATCAGCATAGCTGTATGTTCTTGAATTAATTAGTCAAGTAATTTTGTCAAACGTCCCCTAACCCGATTTTCGAAGCTCTGAACAAGATTCACCATCCAGGAGGAGGACTACTTCTGTGACATGGACTCTCTGCCACCAACTCTTCGGTGGAACTGCTTCGAGAGCGGCGTTCTCAAGCTCCCGCCAGCTCTCTTGCAGAAAGCCTGGAAGAGGGAAGCTTCTCTCGCGGTGGAGGAGAAAGCGAGAATCCTCGCAAAGAAAGCTGAGAGACAGCTCGTCTCTCAAGCCAAGCGGTCTGTCTCTGAGAAGTTCAAAGAGGCGATGCGGCTCAAGCTGAAGGACATCTCTCGCCAGCAAGCTCTCGCTCTCCACGTCCCTGAAGCAGGGAAGGCGAAAGCCAAAGCGAAGCCTGCCTCTGGGGGACTCAAGAAGAGCTCTCTAAAGACAGCTGCCGCTCTGTTGGCGGGCTCTCAGAAGAAGGTCCAGGAGCTGATCTCTGCACCAGAGCCTCCGAAGACTCTGCAAGGCCCTCTCTTCGGCAAGCAGGTCCGCATCGTGGCGGAGCTCTCGCCCTCTCACCTTGTGGGCCAGGAGGGCAAGGTCTCTTCGCACCTCTCTCAGAAGCTGACTCTGCCGAGCTTTGGTCTGGCCTGTGCAACTCTGAACCTCTCGGAGAAGGATGTGATGCCTCTCTCCGAGAGCTGGACAAAGTCTCTGGAGTGGCAGCCTCTGCGGCTCTCCAGACTCTTCAAGAAGGAGGTGCTCTTGAACTGTGGTCTCTGGTGCGAAGACGACTCTTTCGTGCCGGAGCCCGTGGAGGTTACTCTTGCCAAGAAGCCGAAGATGCTCTTGGACCAGCAAATGAATGCTGCCTGGGCTCTCGTCCGCCACCACTTCGAGCAGAAAGGACCCTGCTCGTCTGTTTTGTAAGGACTCTGTCGTTGCATTTAGGACTCGTACTTAATGACTGTTTCTGACAGGAGAGAGCCTCTCGGACGTGTTCTTCGTGGACGCCTTCCTCTCCAGCTTTCTCTTGCAACACGAGAAAAAGGAGTACCTGATCGCTCACCTACAGACGCAATGGCAGGAGCACAACCTCCTCTTCGTTCCGATCTACACACGGAAGCCAGACCACTGGACGCTGCTCGTCCTCCAGAAGGGCTCTGAGGGCGAACCGCCCAAAGCTCTCCTCGCCGACTCTCTGAAGAAAGACAAAGCTCCGACAGCATGTGCAAATGAGCTGAAGGGTCTCTTAGCCGACGTGGACAAGTCGCCTCTCACCGACTACCCGACGGTGACCCAGACCTCTGACGACTGCGGCTTCTTCTGTCTCGCCGTGATGGTGGAGTACCTCTCCCTCCGCCGTGGCGAAGGGCCCAAGCAGAGGGGCTCTCAGCACTCTCTAGTGGCGGATCTGAAGACCAAACTGTCGACCTTCACCTCTCAGCTGAAGGCCGAAGTCAAAAAGCTCTCGGACGAGAAGGAGGAATATCTCATGGACCAGGCCGTTCAACTCAAGAAGGCCTCTGACAAGGCGAAACTCTTGGCGAAAAAGGCCGAGGCGGAAAAGGGCGAACTCTCGGCTTTGCAGAAGGCTGCTCTCAAGGTCCTGAAGGAAGGTGCTCCACCGGATGTCTCTGATTTGGGCAAAGAAGCCCTCGTGGACATCGAGCGGATCAAGACTCTCGGAGATCCAGGGGTGTGCTCTCGCTGTCACTGGCAGAGCGGCTGTGCCTCTTGCGATGTCTTTAAGTGCACTCGCTTCCACGTGCGAGAGCTCTGCCGCACTCTGGGCAAGAAGCCCCCAGCTTGGGCTCTCTGATCGCGAAATTTCTCTGCGCAAGATTGAAAATCGCAGCTGAAGCTCTGCAGTTTCTCTCTCTCTGCAGACCTCAAACCATCGCAGTAGCTGCATTTTCTCTCTCTCTCTGCAGACCTCAAGCCCTCGCAGTAGCTGCATTTTCTCTCTCTCTGCAGACCTCAAGCTCTCGCAGTAGCTGCAGTTTCTCTCTCTCTGCAGACCTCAAGCCATCGCAGTAGCTGCAGTTTCTCTCTCTCTGCAGTCCTCAAGCTCTCGCAGTAGCTGCAGTTTCTCTCTCTCTGCAGACCTCAAGCCATCGCAGTAGCTGCAGTTTCTCTCTCTCTGCAGTCCTCAAGCTCTCGCAGTAGCTGCATTTTCTCTCTCTCTGCAGACCCCAAGCCATCGCAGTAGCTGCAGTTTCTCTCTCTCTGCAGTCCTCAAGCTCTCGCAGTAGCTGCAGTTTCTCTCCTTTTCTCTCTCTCACACAACAACACACAACAAGAAGTATCTAATTTCGGGGATTTTGGGCCGGAAGGTTTTGTAATTGAGGGGGGGTTTATAATTGAGTTCCGGGGGTGGGGTTTTGTAATTGAGGGGGGATTTATAAAAAGTAGGTTAACATTAACCCCTAATCTTCGGAAACTCCCATGTGGGTTATGCGGTTTTACTAAGGGGAACCTAAAATAAAAAGGGGAAATGGTATTTCTTAGGAACCTGGATAACTATACTACAGGTCTGATGAACAGGCACGGAGCTTGTGGCGACATCTTTCCTTGCAACCGGTATGGGTCTGCTCTATTCTAAACCCCCCTTAGAACCACAATAAAAATAGCATTGTTAATATTCTCGAGGAGACTCTAGTATGCTTACTGATGTTTCGGGGCATGCGAGCGTTAGCTGGCCATGCCTGTTCCAAAATGGAGAGGCAACCCCGATCCGACGGAGTCTTTCCGAAAATTGAAGCTGTTAGCGATGGCCCCACGACTTAAAAACACTGCAGATGGGACCGAGATACAGGCCCGAAAGGAAAGCAAGAAGCGACATGCTGCAGACTCACAGCCGTCTGATCTGAATAGGGACCTTAATAATTAGAATAAGGTTTCGGGGCCCACTATACTATAATTACAATAAGGAACCCCATCATAGTCTTGGTGACTATTTAAGGCCCCTATGTTACACAAAACTCTCTCTAGTCGCGATGATGCCGAGGCTGACGCAGCGAGCTGGGCTTAAATCCTACTGCCCGACTGTTAAAGGATCACTGTACTTATAACCCCAGTTAAGGTACTTATAACTGTACTTACTAAGTCTCATGATCCTCCAAGTATTTATAACGACACCAAAATGAGGTACCCCTAATTTTCGGAAACTCCCATGTATAACAAGGATTCCAGAATATACCCAATGGTCAACGACTGGCGGTCGCTTTGACGGACTGTGTTGCTTGACAATGCGAACAACCTTCAGATTGTCGATTTTCTGAGGTTGAGATAGATGAAACCCTAAACCCTAAACCCCTAACCCCTAAACACAGATCATCTCTACTCCAGAGCCTTCTCTCTTGGAAGGCCCGCCTCTGCACCAAATTTCCGACGTAGATCTGGAGCGTTGAAAAACGGCTGAAGGCGAACTTAAAAGAACCCGGGGCAATGCCTTCAGATAGCTTGAAATCAGATTCTCTGATCTTCGGAGTGTACCTTGGGCTTCGGGTTTAGGGTTCAGGGTTTAGGACGACTGGATTCTCGTGCACCGTGAAGGAACTTAGACACAAAATGAAGATTGGCATGGCAGATTATGATAAACCATCTAACTCAAGTTTAACCAGACTCTGTTTTGGTCAACGACACACAAGCTACAGGCAGCCAAACATCCGGTAGTATATACTTACATAGGCGCTACATAGGGGCTACAAGGAGATGTTATTGCTAATTCATCCGACCAGTCTATCGTATAGCTCAACAGGTATATAGGTAGTTGTCAAAATTATGGTTCCTTGTTGGGGTACCCTAAATATGAGGTGCCGTATTACAGTAAGGACCCAAAAAGGGACCCTAATTTTGACAACCACCCAAGTGGCTCTTGGGTCTCCTCAACACTCGCCCTGTCTCTGACCCCCACAGCATAGGGTTTAGGGGTTTAGGGTTTAGGGGTTTAGGGTTTAGGGGTTTAGGGTTTAGGGGTGTAGGGTTTCGGGTTTAGGGGTTTAGGGTTTAGGGTCCATAGCTTCCACAGGTGCCTCTACGAGGAAGCAGCGCATTCAACACCATGACGCAACACGTTGGATGCAGCTTCCCTATAGTAGTCCCTATATCACCCCCAATGATAGTCTCCATAGTCCATTCCCCAATTCCCTACTAAGCACCAGACATCCTAGGAAGAACCCCAAACCCCTGTAGAGCCCTGATACAGTAGTAGCCCTCAAAGGAACCCTAAGCACCCGACAGCAGATTTTCGAAACATGTTGGATGCAGCTGGGGTCGCGCAGTGGACACCGGCAGCCAGCAGGAAAGGATCCTGACGAAGCAGACTCGATGCGCAAGAGGGGTTTAGGGTTTAGAGTTTAGGGTTCGGAGAGACACAGAGCACTCCCAATCAGCAAAACGTGGAGCCTGCCTGGGCAGACTTATCATGTAGCATTCACTCTAGGAAAAACAAATACTAATTGAAGAAGAATGGTATTTTTTATATTACTATTTCACATTATTGTTATTCTGATGTCTATATTACTAAACAGCTTTGGGGGCAGCGGGGGGCTTTGTTGCACGAGGCAAGGCGGTTCATGGGCCTGTATTGCATGAGCCGTGTGTGTGGCAAACGTGTTCGAACAGAGGGGTCTTAATGTTAGCATAGGGTTTTGGGGTATGTTGTGGTATAACCCTATAACCCGAAACCCTAAACCCTATTCAGGAGCCCTGAGGAAGAGCATGCCATAGTAATTTGCAGCTACTCGGCCAGAACGATATACAGCAGTCTTTCGGCGGTGTTGCTGGCAGCACAGTTAGTGCCGGACCTCTGGCCAAGGGCTTTGAGCCTCTGGTTTTCTGAGACTCCCACATCATCTCGAGCATTCCGCGTGTGTGCATGCGGCAGTGTGTGAGTGTGCTGCATGCGTCTTCTGGCACTTCTGGTGCGTATTCCATCCTAGGCGGAAACACCCTGAACATCGCTGAACGCAATCATTCTGGTTCAATTTTCAGACGTTCAAGTTGACAGCCGAATTCCGCGGCTGCAGCATGTAACACCTGTGTCTCAACGTACGTGGGGTTCCGGCAACACGCTTCTCACTGTTGAGACTAGGTATATTATTCAAAGCTCAATCGGGATGATGCTACTTGCGACTACAGCGACACAACTGAAATTGATCGAGCTTTCCACTTGTCGGCTGGTCACTTAAAGAACGGGTTGACAGAGAACCATGTTACTAAAGCATGCCCCATGTACCCCGCGAACAAGCTGCCGCATGCCTGCAAGGGCGCCAGTACAAAGCATGATGGTGGCAAAGACGGTTTGCGGCGAAGCAGGTGCGCCTGTGTGGAAAAACTTTTCCTCAAGCCCAAGCCTATACTGAACTTAGAACTCTAGCAAATATTATAATCTTAGGTGTTTCTTAAGGATTATAATAACCACAAATTAAAAAACAATTCTCAGTACCCCTAAGAAACCCGGGGCTTCAGTGTTTCAGGATTCCTTGTAAGAGTTCCTTTCAGGGGTCGCTTCTTGAGCCTGTAGTGTTCAAGGCTGTGTGCTTTGGGGCTTTTGTTAAACGCTTCAAACACCAAATCTGGAAGCGGAAACACCGGTAGGCGGACGCAAATAAGTGTAACTGCAACGTGCACCACACAAACAAACTGCCAAACACGAGCACAATTGTTGCAACGATGTGTCTTCCCCCCGATGCGAAGCCATTTTCGCGGGGCTTACCTGTCACCAAACGCAAACTGAGCTGAAACGAAAATTCTACCATTTCTGTCAGTGGGCCCTCTAGCAGCGCCTGGGGCCTAGCCAGTAAAGCCCGAACCTAAACCCCAATTCTATCTGCAATCCCCAATCCGAAACCAGTGAGGACACGGCCTCAAACTCAAGGGCTTAAGGACTTGAAGTTCTGTCCAACCAAACCAAACTATGCATTGTGCCCTTGAGCTGACTCCGAACGGAATCACACCAGCAGCCCTCCATCAAAGGAAATCATGAGCTGCCATGCAGTTTGTTGCCCAGCGTCCATTTACAAGCGCAATCGCATGCTTTTCACGGAGACGATGTTGGCGGTGAACTTAACCTGCAACAGCGGTTGGCATATCTCCTCTTCTTTGAAGACAGGCATCGTCAAGGCAGGATGCCCGCCAAGTCAAGGCATGGCTGTGGCCTGCGGCTGCGGTTCAGTGATGAGCTGCGGGACGCGACTCCGCGGAATGCGAGTCCTGTGGATCCAGAGGAATACTGACGTGAGTGGTTGTCAAAATTATATAGTCCCTTTTTGAGTACCCTAAATATTAGGTGCCGTATTATGAAAAGGACCCAAAGAGGAACCCTAATATTATGCGAGTGCTCGAGTATATACGAGGCGACAATTGGGTTCCAAGTCCTGGAAGTCTCACAACGTTTACCGTTTACCTGTTCCAAGCCATGCTCAACCTGCTCGAAGAACTGTGTGTTCAGAGGATGTACGTGTGCGCGTGCGCGTGCGCGTGGGCGTGGGCGTGGGCGTGGGCGTGGGCGTGGGCGTTTGGGTGTGGGTGTGGGTGTGGGTGTGGGTGTGGGTGTGGGTGTCTGTGTGTGTGTGTGTGTATGTATGTATGTATGTATGTATGTGTGTTGGTCTGTATTTGTGTGTGTGTGTGTATGATTGTCTGTCTGTGTGTGTGTGTGTGTTTTTGTGTGTGTGTGTGTGTGTATGTGTTGGTCTTTATTTGTGTGTGTGTGTGTGTGTGCGTGTTCGGGCGGGTGGGTGGGTGGGTGGGTGGGTTTCCATGCAGGTATAGTACCAGGTATAGGTGTCGTGTTTGTGTTTGTGTGGACAGTGTGTGCACCCTCTGTCATCTGATAGCTGGTTGGTCATTGCCGTAGTACATTTTAGGCGCGCCATCTTCGACAATGTCCTCAAGCAGCCGTGGTCAGAGTCCGAGGGAAGGCCTGGGTAGAGCTTCGTCTCTCTCTCCCTCTCTGCAGGTCACCCTAAACGAATCATTCGTTGTGGCGTCTGCAGTCCATACAGAACTGGTAGCAGCTGGGCGGCATGAGGGTCCAGTAGAGCTGCCTGTGTGCAATCACAGGTTTCGGCAGCACGGCAGATTCAATACATGTGTCTTGCCGCGAGGGCTGTTCGGACAAATGCCTGCGTCAACTAATTGCACAAATATCATAGTACACGCCCAAACTTCCGAGCAAGCTTGAGCACACATCCTTTGGTTTGCGTGTACACGAAAGGGAACTTGCACGGTCGGAGACGATGGAAAGCTGCATCCGACTCTGTGTCTGAAACGATCCCAGAGGGCATGCCAAGCTTCTCTGGCGACCCACGGGCTTCTGCCAAGTCACGTGTTGTTGGATTGGTTTTGAGTTTGAATCGGCGAACAAAGCATAGTGTTTTCGCAGAAGTCGCTTGAAACTCCTGATCTACATTCCTCTCAATCTCCCAAGAAGCGAGACCCCAAGCCGTAAACTAAACCCTAAACCCCCTCCGACCTCTGTTGCTCTCAAAGCTCGCTGTGTCGCAGTTGGAGCTGTCAGCCTCGGCAAACAACACCAACTGCGCGACGGCACAGCGTGAAAGGAACGATGCTTGCATGGTTGTATACAGTCATAGATAGTCATAGGTGTAGGGTTGAGGGTTCCAGGCTTGGGGTTTAGGGCTCAGGGTTTAGGTTCCAACAGGTGTACGTACACACACACACACACACACACACTATACTCTATACTTTACACCCACAGACAAGTTGTATGTTTGTGGGTAGCTCTCTAAACTAGAGTCCCTTTTCTGGGTCCTTTTATAAAGGTGCTGTACTGTATTGGGGACCTAGAAAGGGACCCTAATTTAGAGAACTACCCATGTGGGTGGGTGTCAAAATTAGGGTCTATTTGTGGGTCCTTATTGTAATACGGCACCTAATATTTAGGGTACCCAAAAAGGACCTATTGTTCACAACCACCTTTGAATGAAAAGCTATGCTGCATCATATAGGGTTCAGGGTTTGGGTTTAGTGTTTTTTGTTTGTTTTTGAGGGCTCTTTTCCAACTGGTTTAGTGGTTTAGGGTTCAGGGATTTGGGTTATATTGCGAATGTACAGACGCACACACACACACACACATCTTTGTATAACACAGGCGAACCTATCTTCCGACCTACAAGGCTACCGACATACGGAAGGCCGCCATGTAGATCAAGGAGTCTGCTTCACACAAGTAGATTGCGAACCCCAAGATTTTTGTGAACCTTATGCGCTGCTACCTTGAATTTCAGGGGTATCCTTGATCAATATGAGTTCCCGCGCACATGTGTATATATATATATATATAAATACATATACATATACATATACATATACATATACATATACATATACATATACATAGACATAGACATAGACATAGACAAAGACATTACATATACATATACATACACATATACATATACATATACATATACATATACATATACATGTACATGTACATGTACATATACATGTACATGTACATATACATATACATGTACATGTACATGTACATATACATATACATAGACATAGACATAGACATAGACATATACATATATATATATACATACATATACATATACATATACATATACATATACATATACATATACATATGCATATGCATATACATATACTACATATACACAAACATATACAAAAACATATACACATATGTGCGTGGTTGTCAAAACTATGGCCCCTTATGGGATCCTTCTTATAATACGGCACCTAATATTTCAGGTACCTAAAAAGGGCCATAATTTTGACAACCACCCATGTAGAGATATAAATATAAATATATATATATACACACATAACAATGAGGGAGGCAAACAAGGGTCTCTGAGATGAACGAGCAAACTGGGATCGCGGCCGTGTCCAGCTCTGACACATTGACCTTCCTTGGTCGTTCGAAACCTAGCTAATATGGGGGGCCTTAAGCATCAGAATAGGGTTCCTTTAAAGGGTCCCTTCAAAAGGGATCTATAATGGCTACTATAGGGGTGCTATGATATAGGGGCCTGAATAATTAGAAGCGGGTTTGGGGATATCTTATACCGTTATTATAACAAGGAGCCCCCAAAATAGGTCCCTATAGTAGCTCCCTCCATGGGACAAATGAGATCTTGAGACTCTTCTGGACATCAACGAGAGGTAGCATTACAGGGTATCGGGCTTGCAGTGCCTTGTAGGAGAAGGTCAAGCTGCCGATTTGTTTACCATTGGGTCTTACAAGGTATCGGCTTAAAAGGAATTGCACAGGCTTCGAACAGTTGCTTCTAGGGCTTACGCTTAGAAGGGCTCGAAGGTGATGGTTTTCAGGGTTTTGGGTCTGGGGGCTATGGGGTGTCAGGTTTCGGGTTTACTGGCTCAAGGAACAGAGGGTCTAGGATACTAAATCAGGGGTCTTTTCGGTACCCTAAACCCTAAACCCTAAACCACATAAATCTGTCGGGTGGCATCCTCAAGGACACCTGCATGCTTGGACAATGTAGGAACCTGATTAAGAAACCTTAGGCCTTTGTTAGGGTTCAGTGTGGGTTCCTTTAAAGGGATACAAAAAGGGTTACTCTAAGGGATCTATAAGGGTACTATAATAATAATGGAGGAACCTGAATAAGAATTCTTGGGCCTTTACTCAAGGTTCCTTATATGAATCCTACTCTTTGCGGGGTTATAGGCCCGGGGTTTCTTGATCAGATTCCTACAGTATTGCTTGCTTGACGTCTGCAGGTCGTCGAGGCACGCATGTGGCAGATTGCTCATTTAAGTTTAAGGAAACCACTGTTCCACTAGGGTTTAGAGTTTAGGGCTTAGGGTCCTTCATGCGCTGTTCGGACTTCGGTCTTAAAACAAACGTTGCTGCATGATATGCAACGCCGATACCGCGTGACCTGTGCCAAAACCCACATCCCCAAGACCGTAAACCCTAGACTCCAAACCCCAACCCCAACCGATCTGCGTCGCAGGCTTACCGAACCCGTACCCATATCGTTAGCTCCCGAGCAAGCCCAGCCTGTTTCCCCATGCTTCGTCTTGGAAGGATTTAAAGAGTTAAGGTCCCTTTCGAGGGGAAGGAATGCAGCTAGCAAGCCAGCGTGTGAGCGTTCTATGCGTCTCTTGAGTCTGCGATGCTCAAAGGAACCCTGAACAATGGCAAATGCTAGACGTGCGATGTTGGCGTCATCAGCTGATCGTTCCTGCGAGCCGCCGCAGTCCATACACACACACACGCACATGCTGTCTCTGCGCACATGTCTAGACCAACTCGACAGAACATGCAACATAATCGCCATGCAAAGAGCACACCATCTCAAGCAAACTGACTTAGGGGTCTTAGTGATTTCAACAGGGATACGAGTTCTAAGTACTCAGCCTCCATTTTGAAATGACTCGCTCGAGTCGATCCAAAACCGAACTTTGCACCCAGAGCTTTAAGTTCAACTCGGTGATCGCTATGGTAAGAATCCGTTTAAGGTTTAGGGTTTAGAGTAAAACTACAGAAACAAGCCAAATTAACTATCAACTAAGAAGCACGCTGACGACTGTTGCAATATACCATAATATGGGTGTCCACACTCGGCCCAACCATCACACACACACACATGGGAGTTTCAATACAGGACCGTAGTAATATGTATAGACCCCCAAGCTAAGGACCATAAGAACCCCCAAATTTCACTAGGGCATGCTAACCTGCAGATTTTGCGAGGTTGGCACGAAGTAGCTGGCACAGCATCTGAATGCTGAAGGGGTTTCCAGAGGGTCGTCTGAGGTTAAAGGAATAGGGTTTTACAGTGTCTGGGAGGAGGGTTCCATCCTACAGCGGGGATCTATGTTCACCCAAGGAGTTGCGTCAAGGACCGAACAAGCCTTCTGCAAAGGACCGGCGGCATGAAGGCTCAAGCCACACAGCCGTCTGCGTAGCGTATCACGGCTGCAGCACTCGTTCCCATTTAATTCAATACTTTACCATATAGTTAAAAAATGACAATAACATAAATACTGTTACCTTATATTCAGCAAGGATTGCTCGCTGACGTTCGTCCGATCTGCGGCCCTGGCAACACGTCGTCGCAGCATGGCACACGCCTGGCTCGGCGCCGGACGCTTCGGTTGTGTCATGATGTGGGGGTTTCTGAAAGTTTAATGAGCCCTCAAACCGAAAGGTCACTTTATTAGAGCCCTTACAAGTAAGAAGGTGATCTGATGACAGCACCGACACTGATCCGTCGCCTGCAGGGCGCCGAGACGCGCAGCGCGGCGGATCGAAGAAGTGAAGCACAGAAGAATTTGACCTGAACCTGGGACCTACTGGGCCTGCGCAGGCCAGTGTGGGGCTGACGTCTGGTACTGTTGGATGACAGACGGGCCTTCAGGTAAAGGGGTGTGTAGGTGTGCTCTCTTCCATGCTCAAAGCATTGGAACCGGTGATCGGCTTGAGCAAAGGAAAGAGGTAATGCCACGCATGTCGTCAACAACTCTTAGGACGGCTCCAACACTTCTGCTGCTTCTCCGAGCTCCGCCCTACCAGAAGGTTTAGAAGTCGCGCCTCGTACTTGTACTGGAAATGTGCAGAAATAGACTTCCGAGAGCCGAATGAGCATCAAATTAAGCATAGGCAACTTCCCCTGATGCGAATATCGAATCCACGATGGGTCATAGAGTTGAACATGCGCTTTTGGTTCAGATGCGCCGAAGGTTTCGAGCAGTTCCCATGCAGCCACCAAGGCCGTCCCCAAGCACTTGGGCACAACTACAGCTATGAGCCAAGTCCAGGTGTCTGCTGTGTGAAACACGGTGGGCGAGGCGCTTTGCGCGAGGCCCCCCGATGCCCTCAGCAGCCTCAACGCCAGAGTGCTGCTTCAATTCAGCTGAACCGTTGCCAGGCCGGCATCGTCCTGAACCCATGCCACTGCATGAATTCTGAAATCGGACACAAATACCAAACCGGTGGTCTCAACCTACAATCACCACCTTTTCACATTCCTTTGTCCGTGTTCCATTACCTTCCAGGGTTCAGACGAGAAGAACCCGACACCGAAGCAGGGTTCTGGAGTGTTTCATAGCCTTCTTTCAAGTCGCGTCCTGCCACAAAATTTAGCAGCATCCGGAGGATCATAGTGCCTAAGATCCTATGGTCCGAGATATTCACCTAGACCTTAACCCTCAAATCCACCTAAACCCAGGGCTTTGCAGGCTTCAGGATTTGCAGTTTCCTGGCCCAAAGCTCAAGATACCCCAATTCGCCTCTGAAGAAACCACTCGGCGGACTTGCAAGGATACTTCGATACGTGTTCCAAGGAGTCCTTCGGGGGGCAACTGACAGAATCATCTCAGCCGGGCCTAGTCAAAATTACATAGGGGGGGTTCCTTCCAAGGGGTATATAAGGGTAACTACAAGGGATCTATAATATAGGGGCCTTAACAGTTTCAATCGGGTTTTGTGGGATATTATGCTGAAGTTATAATGAGGAACCGCCAAAATAGTATCGGTAATTGTTGAGTCAGGCTCCTGTAGTAATCGAAACACTTCTCCGAGATTGATATTTGGTCTACCCATCTCAGGACCGGAGGACCATGTTCCGTCCTCGCTACCGTCCTTCTTGTCCTCAGCCGGTGCCCTGGCCCTGAATCTAACCGAAATCCGTAAAGGAACTTCACTGGAACCCCCCCCCTCCCTACATTCAAAAACACGGAAAAACCGGTGTCTAAAGACCCCACTCAAGCCCTACGCCCAAGAGCCTTACGATCTCGTGAAGCCCTAAGCACACCGACTGCTAAATCCCTTTAAAAACACAAGAACACAACTTAAACCCCAATAATCAATACCAGTAGCACCCAAAGATACTATCATGGCTACTAATTATGCGGGTTCTACAAGGGATCTTTCAGGGCTACTATTATAAAAAGACACGGCACTTCCCCCGGAGCTCCTGAGCGGATCAACTTCTCAGCCAAGCTGAGGAAGCCGAAGGCCCGTCTCGCCTGCAGCGCTCCCCACGGACTTTAGCGTTTATGGGGTTTAGGGTTTAGGATCCAGGTACTATACAAAAGGGTTCTTTGAAGGGGTCTATAAGGGTTATTATAAGGGTACTATAATATGGGGGCCTTAATAAGTAGAATAGGGTTTTGGGATATATTAGACTATAACCACAATACTTAGAAACCCCCAAAATAATACAGGTAATTATTAAGGCGCCTATGCCATGGATGCCCTGCAAGTCATGCAGGTCATGTGTGTCGGCACGTACGTATGCACGCAAGTATGTATGCATGCGCGCATGTATGTACGTAAGCATGTACAGATGCATGTAGAGATGCCAGCAGACAGGCATGGACGGACGAATGGATGGATGAATGGGTGGATGAATGGATGGATGGATGGATAGATGGATGGATGGATGGCTGTACCTGTTCATCTATCTATGCAGTAAGTATGTTTCTATTTCTTTGTTTATTTCTGTACACAACTCTACATATATATATAGAGAGAGAGAGAATATTGCATAGAGAGCGAGAGAGAGAAGAGCGACAGAACTGTGTGAGGTTTGCTTTAGATTCGGTTCGCTTCACGATATCATCGTCTGGCCTCTTACAATCGTAGTGAAGCCATCTTGAGCAATGTATTAGCAAAACCTATTGCATGCTGTTGGATACGCATATGTAGGTGTGTATATATATATATATATACATATATATATATATATATGTATGTATGTGTACACCCATGCATGTTCGCAATATGCGTGTGTGGGATAGAGAGAGTATGTGTGTGTGAGAGTGAGAGAGTGTGTGTGTGTATGTGTGAGAGAGAGAGAGAGTGTGTGTGTGTGTAACCGTTGTAGTGTAGATGTATGCTGCACATAACAAACTTACATGTGCCGTGGGCAATGTACCGCACATGTGAATTCTGAAAATGAGCCCGGGATACCGTCCGAGAGAGAGGACCGAAGATCAACCCAACTCCAAATTCTAGACATGCCAGTGTAAAACGAGGCTTTCCAGCACATTGCCCCCACCAACAAAAACTCCATCCAACCCCGGTATCTGTGCTGGTCGAACCTGACTCTAAACCCTCACAATGTGAGAGTGTGTAAATGGCATTCAATGTTCCCTGCAACCTGTACTTCGCAAACAGGTGCACATCCAGCTTGACCGGATATGGATAAACTTCGGGTCATGGCAGCAGATGCATCTCTTTTCTCCACCAACTCGCCTTCGCTTGACTGACCGTCACAGCTGCCTAGCAGGGCCTGCGTCGCCTGTACCAGGGTCTACATATTATCAGGCTTTAGGGGCCTTAATTATTGGAACAGGGCTTTGGGGTATGACTTACCTGTTTTATAGTTATACTTCTTTAATCATGGCAATACCTATTCTTCTTCCAATCGTTTTTTCACTCGCATGGCGAGAGGAAGGCAGGCGCGACAGCTAGACAACAGATAGCTAGCTAGCGTTCCCAGCCTTCTCCCTCTACCATACCATAGAGCCCTAGCGGTAGTCCCTAATATAAGTACACCATCATAAACCCCGCAAAAACTATACTCTAATCATTGAGGCCCTTCTTTCAGGCTGAGTGGGTTTGACGGGAGGCCAGAAGGGGGGTTTAAGATTCTTGGGCTAGGGGTTCCTTAATATGAATCGTATTATGGGAACCCGAATCCCTACTAAACCCCCATAGGCTAAAACCCCTTTTGGCCTCCTATGATGGTTGAAGGCCACCTAAACAACTACCAATACTATTTTGGGGTTCCCTATTATACTTATAGTATAATGGGCCACCCCAACAGCCTATTCTAATTTATTCAGGCCAGAAGTCTAGAAGGAAGGCTCTTGGGCCGCCAGGACCTTTTCTCAAAGGGGAAAAGGAGGGACCCTCAAACGGGGACCCCTACCCTATCATGGGCTATATAATGGGTATATAATAGCTATATTAAGGGTATATACCTAGGGGTCCTTATTAAGGGTCCCTCCTTTTACCCTTGCATTTTCTGAAGTCTTCACGATTGCTGGAAATGCAGGAGCAAGGTGTCAAAGCCAAACAAAATGCAAGGCTTCGTGCGTCGTTCCTATCGATGCGTCTATCTATCTATCCCGGCTTTCTCGAGCTTTGGTCGAATGTGGGTTGACTGTACTAGCATTAGCCAGGCAGTGGAAGGGTGGAGAGGTGTCTTCTGAAACGAAAACTAGGGTACCTTACTTAGGCTAGCGGTCATCAGAATCAGGATCCTAAACCCTACAGACAGCAGAATCCTGGTCTAGTCTGAGGCCCTATCTTGGGTTCCACTGTTTTCTGAAATGCTGGAAGGCTTTTGGCACCTAGCTCATCAATTCCGGGAGGTGCCTACGGCATCCCTCATCCAGCTTCGGAACATCGCTACTGGCACTCCACGGCTCAGGAACTTCAATATCTGCTGCTTTCAGGGCGCTAAGCCCTAAACCCCTAAACTCGTAAACCCCTAAACCCCGAAACCTCTAAACCCCAAATCCTAAACCCCGAACCCCAAGTCCTAAAACCCCTAGTTAAAACCCACCCCTAACCCCCAAACCCTAAACCCCAAACTCTAAACCCCAAACCCGAAACCCGAAACCCGAAACCCTAAACCGACAGAGTAGAGTTCCTTTAAAGGGGTCTGTAAGGGTTACTGAAAGGGATCTACAGGAGTACTATACTATAGGGGCCTTAATCATCAGAATTGTGCTTTGGGGTATATTATACTGCCATAATTATAATAGGAGCCACCATAGCAGTATTGGTACCTATTCCGGCCCCAATTTTACGTGAAGCCTTTACGCCCCATCCTTGCCGGGCTGTTGCTTGCTCTTTGTTGAAGCACCCTTTAGAAGGTCGTCTCACAGCCACCATAATGCATCCTGGGCCTGCTAAATATCTTACTTACAGTATCAACCAGTAACGATATAGCTAAACTGTAGCGAAGCCCATGCCAAAGGTCCTAATGTCGGGGCCTGAATAATTACCCACACTACTGCGGGGGTTCCTTATTCTAGTTGTAGTATAATGGGCCCCAGCAAACCATACTCTAATTATTAAGGCCCCTAGGGTACTGAAGATTCCTTGACATGGTCCTAAATCCTGCAAAAGCCCTTGAAGCTCACGAGATGCTGCCATGTCGGCTCACTCACAGCCATGATCGGAGTGGAGGCAACACCAGTTCTTTTTGGCCTGTGCAGATGGGAGTTTCCGAAATAGGGGACCCTAATGTAGTACCCTAAATAGTAGGGCCAAAAAATAAGGCACCCCTAATTTTCGGAAACTCCCAGATAGGCTTTGCTTTTAAGGGCCTCTTTCTCCTGAGCTTTGCACTCTCTCAACTCGTCATCGCTCAGGGTTCTTTTTTTTCGGGCGGTTCAGAGTGCAGGGCTTAAGGCTCTTCTTGGCCTGTCCCAGGTGCAGCTTCTCACTGAGTGTTTCTGCGGCTTCTGTTTCAGCATGCAGGATGCCCACTGGTTAGTGCGTCCTCTTAGGCTTAGGGTTCCGACAGACCCTGTAAATACACCCCTTTACCTTCAACCGGAAACCTATGCATGCCTATTAGGCATAACTTTTTCACGGCGCTATGCAGGCTTCAAAGCCAGGAGTCTACAGTCGATGTGCTTGTGGGCCCGAGTGCTATAAAGGCCTGAATAATTACCAAAACAACTTTGGGGGAGACTTATTAAAGTTATAGCATAATGGGCCCCAAAACCCGAGTCCAATTACTAAGGCCCCTATATTACTAGTACGAGCCCGCCTGTGACCACCCCCGGTGCCAGTCGGCTAGGCCGGCATCGCAATCGAAGGCATGGTCAAGGCAGCCAATGTTCATTCGAGAGCAGCACCTCTGTTTCGTGGGCTTTCCTTTCCGTTCAGAGTTTGGGGGTTTAAGGGCTACGGGCTTTCATTAGGATTTCTTGGTTTAGGATTTTGGGAGAGGACAGGGCATCGAAGCGTTGTGAAGTTCATGTGTCTTGCATGCGGCCTTAACGCATGATTCTAGCGGTCATGGACTCTTTGGGGTATATCATAGTCTCACCATACTGTCGGGACGACACTGGCATGCTAGTACTACCCGTAATATTCCGAAACCCCCTATGCGGTCTCGTGCAATCAGCAGCTTGTCAGAGCTGAACAAAAACATTGTGCGTGTTCCCGAAGCTGTGAAGCAGACATGTGGAGCATTCTACACCCAGGGTTCGACCCCTCAAGCAGTCCCAAGAAGAAGCCGATGCCACGGAAAAAAAAGTCGGGGGATTCAAAAACAGCACCCACATGTAAAGCCTCAGGTGCGGGATAGGGGCCAACAAAAACAAGTGATTTCCGCTGGCCCTAAACCATAAACCCCCATGTTTAGACCTTCGCCACAGCCGAGCTGCCAGGCTTTTATATGGAATGCTAAGAAATAAATCAAAACAATACAGTATAACGCCAAAGGCGAGTTGCCAGGCTTGCTTCTCTTCTGCCCACTCGCCGATGGCGCCTGGACGATCCGAAACGTTCGTTCCCAGGCTAGAGGTAGGGTGGCCTTCTATTCTCCATACTTTTTTTGAGACTCTAAGGGAAGAATGTTGCCTTGTATTTATTTGCGCTGATGGCTAAGGCTGTTAAGATGTCTCGATTTCATCCGCTTGTTGATCTCTTCAACCTCGATGATCGGGAGAACTCAGAGTTTAGGGCCTAGGATTTATGGCTTTGAGGGTTATTCTGCTTGCCCATCAGCCGCGTGCTGCGCCAAACCCGAAACTCTGAACTCCACAGGTGCCGCTGTTGGTGCCCGTTGTAGCAGACCCTATAGCAACCCTCGTAGAAACCCTTCCCTTCTGGCAAATCTTATGGTAACTGCCGCCTTTGTGGCAGTCGTGTGCAGGCGGCAGTGTGGTGGAGCCACAACCTGAGAAGCTCTCCTGAAGGACCTCTCTATAAGCTTTACAATATTTGGTATAGCGGTCTTTCCATTCCAATACGCTTTTGCTCTGACGTCTGCATAATTCCGGGACTGCAACAAAGCATTACTGCTACTTTTGTGTAGCTGTATGGTCACTAGGGAGTTAGGTTTGACAGTTAGGACTCAGGACAGAAAGCCGAAAATGTATACACGTATTCATTAATTAGTAAACTAGATGCACCAAGAGTCTGCAGACCATCCAGGTTTATGACAAAGGCGGGGCCAACACCGCAACAGCTCTCGACCCTCATCTTTCCTAAGTAGCGCTCTCAAGCAAGATGTGTCGACGAGATGCCAACGTGTATCTTGTCGCAACACCACGCTTGCTTGGCTGTCGTCCACACGAATTGCCTCAGGAGGTCCGGTATCAACGGTTTAGGGTTAGGGGGTTTAGGGTTAAGGGGCTTAGGGTGGGGGACATGGTGCTTTGGGGGCACGAGACAAGCTCCAGAGTTTTTCGGGGGCTTCGGGAAGTTGGGGGTGTCACTTTTGTATCTGCCAGTCTCTCAAACCAACGTAGACAACACATACTTATAGACATATATGTAAAAATATATGACTATATTAGATAGGTAGATAGATAGATAGATGTCGGAACAAGAGATGATGATAGTAATCATAATAATACTGATGAACATAATAACATCTCTCTGTAGCCTCAAACAGATTAGACTAGACTAAACCCTGGAACCCTATTCTGAGTACGAAGGCCTGCATGATGGACCGTGCTTGCACTTGCCGACCGTAGGGGCCTTAACAGTTGTAATAGGGTTCCTTTCAAGGGGTCCTTAAAGGGCTCTGTGAGGGATCTATAGTAGGGTAATATAGGGGCCTTTATAATTGGAACAGGGTTTAGGGGCATGATATACTATAGTTATTATAATAAGGAGCCCCCGACGCCTCAAAAAAAAAAATCAAAACCCCTACATTACTTGAACGTGCCGTCTCGATGAGGGCTTGAATTGGTGCTGCATTTTCGCAGAGACGGGGCTCAGGATTTTGGGGGGTTTCCGAAAATAGAGGACCCTAATATAGTACCCTAAATAGTAGGATCCTTATTATAAGGACCCAACATAAGGTACCGCTAGTTTTCGGAAACTCCCAAATTTTGAGTATCCGAAAATGGGGGATCCTAATAAAGTACCGGCCCGAAAGAGTAGGATCCTTGTTAAAAGGACCCCAAACTAAGGTACCCCTAATTTTCGGGACCCCATATCATACACATGGTGCACAGCATCCAAACAGCTCCGAAATCAAAGCCGAAGCTGGTTACCATGGATGATTCCCCTGGAACACTTGCGTTGTAGTTCAAGGGTCCCGGTACACGTACATCATTAGGTGCCTCCACATGACCACAGGCCCATAAGATAGAACCAAATAATTGAAAACAGCATCCGAAAAACCGCATAGAAAAGAAACAGACTGCACAGGTAGCATGCGGGACTTGCCAACCAATGACAGAGCAGAAAAAAAGGTGGGCAGATTCTCGTCCAAGAGACCAATCATCCAGCCCCTGCCAAGCCAGGATATAATGAGAATAGGGTGGGGGGGAAATTATCAAAGCCCCTACAGTAGTGCTCGAATTGCTTTGCAGAGCGATCAACTGGAGGATCTTGTTCAATGCCGTGACCCACTGTTGCAGTACATCTTGATCCCCCGAAACCCCAAACCCTAAACCCTAGATCCTGCACGTGCTGGGCCTTGCTGAGAAGTGGCGGACTACCCAGAGACTCCAATATCCTGAATTTGGGAATATGCCGAAACTTGTAGTAGGATCCCTGCTATGACTTAAGGTAAACTCCCTAATAAAGGGATACTGGGGACTCTGGGTGCCCCTAAAACATAAGCCCTAAACCTAAGTAATTTGCTTTCCTGATTGTGGTCCCTTACACAAAGCTCCTTTAACAGCGGCCCGCTGTGATAGCCCTCACGCCGGTAGCCCCAAGTACAGTATCTCTGTCGGTCTAGGGGGCAAAGATTATCAGAACAGAGTTTTGCGGTACATCTACGTGTAACAATCATTCTACCTGGACTACAGAGACACATTGCTTCTAGTAATTCACAGCCTTTTGGTATGTCGGTGAGGTGCACATCCATTGCATGAATCGCTGGTTCACATGTGAGCCCGAAGACGTACAAGTGAATCTACATACAACAGGATGCGGATTACCTGTGCATTTGTCAGAGGCTCAACACCAAGTCCTAACCCTCAACCCTGATATAGGGGCCTTAATCCTTCGAATACGGTTTTGGGGCCCACTAAACTATAATTATAATAAGGAGCCCCAAAAATAGTATAGGTATTTATTAAGGCCGCTACAATAACTCTAAACTCAAGCCTCATCCCTAACCCCGAAACCCAACGTCTGTGCTTTTCAATCTTTTTGCTGGGCCTCGGCACAATCGAACGGATCGCAAGCCCGGCCATGCCGGTTGCAGCAGAAATGCTTCTTCTGCGCGGTCCTGCGTGCAGCTGGCAGGCCACAACATACACGGCGTATAATAACCCGAATGGCAACCGCTCTAGCAACGCTTCTCGTGCCCTATAAATCCTAGAAACAGCTTGGACGCGTCCCTCGACTCGACAGCGTGAGCGCGACGTGGGGAACCGGTTCCAGCGAAACACCTGTACCCCAACGGCACCGAGCAGGTCAACCCCCTGCTACAGTGGCCTAAACATAGGCCCCAAAACTTTATTATTAGGGCCCGCAAGCATATTAAACTACAGGGGGCCTAAATAATGGGCCCCAAAACCCTGTTCTAATCATTAGGGCCCCTATGTCAAACCCCAACATCAAAACATCAAGGCAGCAGAAGGCTCCAGGAAAGCTCCCAGTGGCCATATGCTACGTCGCAATCGTACCTGGCAGGCTCCCAAACATAACAGTCAGACACTGATTCGGTCTTCTGTCTGTCACTGTCCCAGTCCTTCTCTCTGTTTGTCTCTCGCTGTGCCTCTCGGGGTGTCCGTGCTTGTCTTTTCCTGCAGTTGGCCCAATCATGCCCAATCTATATAGGGTTGTTTTTGGAGGGGGGGGTATGTTACACTATAAGTATAGTAAGAAACCACCAAAAAATTAGTACATGCAAATATATATGTGTCTTTCTGCCTTACTCTGCCTTCCCCTTCTGTGACTCAGTCCGTCTCACTGCCTGCCTGCTTCTTCCCCCGCGTCAAGCGTAGAGCAACCACGGCAATAGCACAAAGTGACG
This sequence comes from Symbiodinium sp. CCMP2592, assembly GCA_905221615.1. Taxonomy (NCBI): domain Eukaryota; class Dinophyceae; order Suessiales; family Symbiodiniaceae; genus Symbiodinium; species Symbiodinium sp. CCMP2592. Next base: position 38,303 of record CAJNDT010005002.1, read on the forward strand.
ACACAGGTCTCAGAAAGCATGCCCCCGATGCCCTAGCCTAATTATTTCGGCATCTGTACAAACCCAACCGAAAACTGAAAAAGCCCCTATGTTAGGGCCCCAAAACAGCACATAAGCAAAAACGGAATAAACAGATTAGGGATATCCCATATAAACCCTCCTTATAATGAAGCCCAATCAGGTATTGATAGCCCTATAAAATGCTCATGCTTATTTGCTTTTTGGGTCCCTAATATAAAGCCCCAACAGCAGGATGCTCCAAATGTTCTGCGGCCGTGTTGCGGCTCGGAGGTTGTCGTCTCTTCGCAGCCTGGCGCTGACAGATTACCAACGACAAGTTCATCAGCTCTCAAGACACTAATATAGGGGCCATAATAATTAGGATAGGATTTTGGGGCCCATTATACTATAAACATAATAAGGAGCCCCAAAATAGTCAAGGTAATTATTAAGGCCCTTATCTTGCTCTGACGAGCGCGTGAACCCTCTTCATGTTTCGACCCCGTAAAAATCACAAAAGCCACGGCAGACTGCGGCACATCATCCCACAGCACGTCGTCATCTACACAGAGGTACTCACTCCAACTCTTGCCGTTCCCTGTGTCACTAATGTAGGAACCTGATTAAGAAACCTTGGGCCTTGATTAGGGTTCCGTATATGAATCTTACTATTTTGGAATTATAGGCCCAGGGTTTCTTAATCAGGTTCCTACATTAATTAGATCATTCTGTTTTTGATTCCCTTGATTCCCGTGGTGCCTGCATGCATGTGCTTGCAGCACCAGAGCTTCTTGTCCTCCAGCCATGAACTCCTCCAGACTCGTGGAGGTGTCTGTCTGAAAGAGGTAGAAAGGGAGACGGAGAGTGAGACGGACAGAGAGACAAAGAGAAAGAGAGAACAGAAAGCCAGAGAGAGAGAGAGAGAGAGACAGAGACAGAGACAGAGAGAGAGAGAGAGAGGCAGACAGACACAGGGCGAGGGAGGGATAGGAAAAGAGCCAGAAAGGGAGTGAGAGACAGGGAGAGCAGAAGAGAGGAAGCGCGACAATTTAAATCCCTTTGCCCTGTGTGGCCACTCCTCCAGGTTTTCAGATCCGCCGAACAGTCCTCAAATCTCGCAGCAGGCGACTGCTAGTCGGGCGCTCTCCCAGGGCTGATACACAGGTCGGAATGTATTCCCCTATGTATTGTTGTAGTACACTATACTCTAAAACCCTGTCAACCCCTCCGAACCCGTTTATTAAGGGATCTGCGATGATGACGTGTGCAGGTGTTGGTCATGGCCCGTGGGATGAGAGGAGACCCGAAGCTAAATCCTAAATCCCGAATCCAACCGCTTTGAAAACTGCATCCAACTACGTCGCCAGAAATGCGCCTTGAGACTGAAGCCGGCCTATGGAAAGAACCTCCGAATGTCCAAGTATGCAGAGGCGCAAACAGTGCCAAGTCTACACATCTCCCACTAGGAGGTCCTTTTGAAGCCTTTGAAAAATATTAGTAGGTAAGATCCTCTCAAGCCCAATAAGAGCAAAGACAAAATGTCCCAAAGCCCTACACATCTCCCAGCTGCAGTTGAAGATTCGTAGCGACCGCAGGCGCGATTGAAGTGAGCACAGCACCAGTTTCGCTTGCCTTGCGTGTCTGTAACCTACGATGTGTTCATGTGGCCGAGGCGTGACAGATCCCAGAGACTCCAATATCCCTTAATGCGGCAATATACCTTAAATTATAGCAGGATTCCTATGATTTCAGATATATTCCTGAATTGAGGGATATTGGGGTCTATGGGAGGTTCCTTAAGTTTGTAAAGATGCCTGCCGGCGGCTCATGGGACCTCCAGGAGTGAGAGGATGACGCTATACCGGAATATAAATGCATGTATCTATATATGTATATATAGATATGTATAGTATAGTATACACATACATACTATTATAATATACTACAACAGAGGGTGTATAATGTGTTCTAAGAGGCTGTAATAGCAAAATATCGCACACTACAATACACTACAACATATTGTAATGTACTATAATTATAAGCTTCGAGGATACTGTAAATACACATTAATATATTCTGATATACTATAACAATACAGGAGGAGTAAAAGGGTTATATACTACAACTATACTACACTTCTGATATATTCTGTTGTACTATAAGACTTTAGCAGGAATCTACTCTACTACTGCTGATGGACAAAATCCTGCATGACCCTAAGGACCCCAAACTATGGGAACTATGGTAGATTCCTTATAATGAGTAATGCAGGATTTTGTCCATCAGCAGTATGATAACAAAAACGGAGTTCAAGCCGTCTCCCCAGGGCCTTGGCCGGGCCTCTGACTCTGTGGGCCTCCTGCAAAACTAGGACCGAGAGAAGAGTAAGAGTAACAAGTGCAGTTACGGTAGTACTGGTAGTCATAATAGTAATCAGAGTCTCATAATAATTGTAATAGTAGTAATAGTAATAATGGTAATGATAGAAATCATAGTAATAATAGTAATAATCGTAATAATCGTAATAATCGTGATAATGGTATCAATAGTAACAATAGTAATAATAGTAATAATAGTCATAATAGTAATAGTAATAATAATACTAATGATGATAACAATCCTAACAATCCTAACAATACTAACAATACTAACCATAATGATAATGATGATGTAAAAACTGACAATCATAGTAACAATAATGCATGCGCAAGCCGCCATCGCTCCATCCTTGCTCCCAGTTCGAGTATCCTGAACACTGCAGCGAAGAGCATGCAGCACATAATTTCGGTTTGGGTTTAGGGTTTTTCAGGGTAGTTTGGCGGTTGAGGTTCACACCGATTAAAGCACTCTTTCTTTCCCCACGCGCAAACTCTGAAGGAATGTGCATGTGCTGAAACGAGGCCTGCGTCACAGTCATATTCGGCCGTGGTCGTGGTCACGCAGCCAATCGTGGAGTGCTCGCAGCACCATGCCTTTTTGGCAGGAGACCTTGGCTCTCCGGCTTCTGGCAGCCAGGGACCGTCGTCTACACCCTACCTGTAGCCGAGAAGAGCTACCTTTTTAGGGTTCCTTATTATGGCTTCTATATATAGTTCCTGAAAAGGTATGTCTTTTCGGCTACACCCTACACTTTAGGATACTTCGCTTGGCAAAAGACCCAGCGCCAGGGTGTGACTTGACTTTTTTGAGCAATTTCGAGACCGTGGCATCAAAGTGTGATGATGCGCTTAGTCTACACACAAGTCAAGGGAATCAGAAATCTAGTCTGACGTCATAACATAACTTATCCTGAAACTATCATAACATGGCAGACACACAGCCACATCAATATGCCAAGACGGATACTGGTAGGTTCTCGGGTACGCTAATACATTATGAGGAACAAGCACATGCAATGACAAGGAAGCATATCAGCTGCACACCGTCATCACGTAGTTCTTCATGTGGCCAGTCATTGCGTGAAGACTTACACACAGCCAATGCTGCACGAATCACTGATGACGCTGTGTGCGATAACAGAATACATACATCTGTACCTACGAACGATTAGTCCTGCGGCTTTCAGGTAAGGGTTCCCGGCTCTGCAGAGAGACTTTTCTGCAGAGAGACTTTCATCCTCGCGACGAAATCTGAGGCTTCCACCAAACCTGGTCCCAACGATGCGCCTCCTCCTGGGCGTGGAAGCACCAGAACCATACGATTATTATTGCCTTTACTATTTCTATCTTGTTGCTTTTATTATATTTTCTATTATTAGCTTGGGCTGGCGCTGAACGCCAAGCAGGAAACCCTACAGTTAAAAACCAAACTCTGAAGCCCTAAAGCCCTAAACTCCTAAAACCATAAACTCCTAAATCCAAGAAAAAAAAAACCTTAAGCCGCTAAAGACCGTGAACCCTTAAAGAAATACTTAAAAGCCCCAAACCCTTACCCCAAACCCTAAACCCTGAACCCTAGAACCCTAAACCCTAAAAACCCTAAACCCTAAACCCTAAACCCTAAAACCCTGAAACCCTGAAACCCTAAAACCCTAAAACCCTAAAACCCTAAACCCTAAACCCTAAAACCCTAAAACCCCAAAACCCTAAAACGCCCAATGGCCCGGGGCCTCACAGTCGAAGGGATCGCAGGCCCGATTGAACTCCTGCAAGCGCCGGCCCAAGCAAAACCAGTCTTTCTGGGCCGTAGGGGGCTCCTTTTGAAGGTACTATAGGGTTCTATAATAGGGTTCCTTAAAGGGATCTATAAGGGTTCTAGAAGGAGGATCATGGGACTTAGTAAGTAGGGTTATAAGTACCCAAATTGGGGTTATAAGTAACTATACCTGTAGCTGCTTTATTACTAAGTCCCATGATCCTTTAAGTAGGGGTTCAAGGTGGGACTTAGCTTAGGGTTCAGGGTTCTTAGGTTCAGGGTTCAAGGTTTAGGGTTGAGGGCCTTTAGAGTTTAGGGTTTCGGGGTTTAGGGTTAACGGCTTTGGGGTTAAGGGCTTGAGTACGGTTATTGGGGTCGGGTATGGGGTTGATGTATGCATGGTTTAGTAGGTTTTGGTTTGAAGATAAACTTCGCGCGGTTTGGGGTTTAAACTTGCAAAAGATTTTGGATTAGGAGAGACTTTCGGACTTGAAGGCTCAACTATAGAGTTCAGGGTCTACGGTTCGGGGCCCCTAAACCCTAAACCCTAAACTCTAAGCTTGGGCTTCTGTAGGCATCACGGTGAGAGTTTGCAACTCAGCTTCTCCAGGGTTCCGGGTAAGCTTGATGCCAGGCCGTGGGAGCGGGTGAAACTCTGGGCATTGAATTGTGTTGACTCGCGTCATGAAATAATAGTAAATATCGCAAGAGTAGTAGGTATAGTAATAGCAATAGTAATAGCAATAGTAATAGTAATGGTAATAGTAATGGTAAGCTAGCCATAACAGTAGTAGAAGGCTTTGACCTGACATGCCACAATCCCAATCCCACAGTCCAGGCAACACCAGTGCTTCTTCGCGTCCGACCAGCCTCCCAACTCCCAACAGATCTGCAAAGTGCAACTGTCGCGGTGTCACGCGAAGTACATAAACGGTCATACACAGAAAATTCTCTTGAGTACATATAGAAAAAGGCTGAATGATGACAATAGCAATAACAATACTAATCACATCAACAATACATACCCTAAACCCTAAACCCTATCAGCGACCGCGATCTCTCGATGTGATGAGCTGCAGATCAGTATCAACTCGCATTTGCTCTGAAGCCCACCAGGCCTTTTTCCCAGCGAATGTAACCTGCCATGTAGGGCTCTGATAGGGTTGCAAGTTTAGAGGTTTTGCGGTTTAGGGTTTAGGGGTTTAGGCTTTTCCTACAAGGGTTACTACAAGAGCTACCAAAAGGGGCTGCTTAAACGAGTTACGTTTGGGGTTACCATCACGGTTACTACAAGGCTTGCGGGCTCCTTTGCTGCACAAGGAGTTGGTTTCATGGTGCCGCAGGACATTTGGTGGGTAATCTGGGGGCCTCAGTAATTACCTATCATACTATGGGGTTCCTTATTGTAACTATAGTATCGTGGGCCCGAAACCCCCTATAGTAATCTGTGCAAGCCATCAGGAGTCCAGGGTTTAAACAGGAGGCTGTTGTGAGTGCTGAGTTGAATAAATCGAACGCACATCACCACAATACTCAAGCATGGATGTCGTTGTCATGCGTGTCAGAAATCCGAAAGCTTGAACACAAAGCAAAGTCTTCAGAAAGCGCTAAAGCCAAATTGCCTCTAAGTCCTGAAAAGCCCTGAAACTCTAAACCCCTGCAAACCCAATTGCGCACCTGCGTCGCAATCATAGGGTGCAGGGGTCGAAGTGGGAGCACACCTGGCAGGTCGGGGCCATGAAAGAAACGCCACCGTGGCTTCGGATTCAGGGTTTAGGGCCTAGGGTTCGAGATTTAGGACTGGGGTTTCGGTAGTCTCGTGGCTTGGTTTGGCGTGGTGTCTGCCCAGGTGACACAGCTACCTGTACATTGTCGTGATTGGTTGTGTACTACACGTTTATGGATCTAGACAGCGATTTGAGATGATAAAGGTTAATTAGTAGGTATGTATGACTGTGTACGCCGGAAGCCGAGTCGGATGGGTGAAAAGCTTTCTTTGGATCAGCTTGAACATAGTCGCTTACAACAACTTTGCCGACTCCTAGCCTAGGCCGCTAAGCGCTTTTCGGATACATTTGGACCACGTGCCATCGCCAGCTCTTGAAGATGTGGTACGAAGTCTCTTAGGCATCATGAACTCAAAACGTAGACTTTCTTTAAGAGGGATCCACACGCAATATTGCCTACATGCTCCTGATGTCGAAAGCATGGCGGTCTTGGTGTCAGCATAAGTCTGGGTGTGGACAGCTACACAAGTCTACGAAGTGTACCAATGCAAATACGCGCAGAGGGAACCCAACATGGCGCAGGCGCAGACGTCCTGGGCAGTCAAGCGAATCCAACAGTCCCACCACGCATCAACTTGGTCAGGAGTGCCCTCGCTGGGTGTGGACACAGCACCACTGCTGCCTCAGATTTCTACCCCGAGGCTGCCGGGAAGTGCAAACAAGAAAAGATGCTGCACCGCATGTCCAAACCCAGGATACTTTCGGCACCCAGGTGTCGGGACACAGATCCACACAGCTACGACGTCACTTCAGCTACTAGAACACTCCCATTTGCAGACAGGTTTGCCAACATGGTTGTCATGGCCAACCCCTAGACACAAACATGGTACAGCGGCCTGAGAGGCTACGTGCAGCAAAGGGTCTTTTCCTGCGTCCACAGTGTCTTCCAGTTAAAGAAGCCCGTGTAGCAGTCCTTTGCTTGAGCATCAGGCCGAAAACATGTAATGTAGCATAATGCGGTATTATATTATTATACTATAGTATAATGTGATGTAGTATATAATGTTCTACTTTCTAACGAAACCCACTGTGAACTGCTTAGCAGAGTTGTGCTTCGAGCGCACCCACACACACAAACACAAAAACACACACACACACACACACACACACATCTGCAGTCTGGCAACGTACGGTGCCAGTGTGGTTGTTGCACAGCCACGATCGAAGTGCGTGCAGCAGAACCTCTGAGCTTGAAAAGTGGTTGAGCACTCTCGGTTCCTGTCGCCTTCCCTGCTTTCATCACACACAGACGGTATATGTGTCCAGTGTATTGGGCAAAGAAGCTCACTCTTTGCTGCAGGCCACACCGACGGCACCTCGGGATCATTGCAAAGGACGAAGAGCACTTCTCGCGTTGAGCTCAACACATCTGCTTCTTCCTTCTTCACTGAGGGTGCCGGACCCAAAGATCGATCGTGATCAGATCTGTACCCAGGAGCATTCACACACGAAACCACAGGGAGGCAATTCGTCAAAAAGCGGCTCACATACAGCTTCAGTTGCCTTGCCAAATGCTCTACCTAGAAATGTGAAGGATTCGCCTGGGGACTGCTGCCGTTGACTTCCGCTATGCGCCTGCGAGACAGACACAACCCTTGTCTTTCGGGCCTGTATCTTAACAACAATCTGGTTCCCAGCAGAATAATTCCTACGACCTACGAGAGGATGCATGTTTTTCATCAGGCACTACACTGCTCAAGACAACGGCCACCCTCTGTCTCTAGTTTTTCGGATCTTCGGTATCGCAACGCTTATAGGCTTTCTGTAGCCAGCAGAGTACCTCTTCTCGCACCCCTCGGAGCCAGGCTGCGTCGTGGAAGCAGTCGAAGGGTAATGCTCCGACAGTTGTAGTCTCAACACATCCACGCTCATCATGCTCACCTCGGCGGGGTCCGGGTATAGGGCTTAGGATTAAGGGATCGCTCCGATAAGATAGGCACCGTACTCCGGGTCATCCGGAAATCGAATCTCAAGGGTTGCGACCATCCGACTTGAAGGCAAGGTGTATAGAAAAGGACCCCTTTAAAGGAACCCTTCATGTATAATTCAATCCGAACTCTCCAAAAACAGGATCCCTACACCCTAAACCCTTCCTGCGTCAGCTCGCGTTTAGCAAAGCTGAGGCCCCTCTCAAGCCGAGGTTCAGCACCACTTCTGCTTCAGCTTCGACCAGCCAAGCTTCCAGTTCTCGAAGCCAGCATCGCAATCCTGGTAAAACTATATATTACTATAATATAATGCGGTATATAGAAATATACTATCATAAACCACGATAACTGATTGTAACATACTAGACTAGAGTAGGTTGAGGTCATCTCGAAGCAGCCGAACTGCAAGCCTTAAAGTTTATGGCCGAGGACTCGGGATCAGTTGTTCCGAATCCTTCAGCAGGCATGAAAGCCGCAATTTCTAAACGACCGTGCCTGGCACAACTGCCATTTTTAACCCTACACCCTACTAAATACTACTACTACTCCTCCTCCTGCTGCTCCTGCTGCTCCTGCTGCTCCTGCTGCTCCTGCTGCTCCTGCTGCTCCTGCTGCTCCTGCTGATCCTGCTGCTCCTGCTACTGCTACTAGTACTAGTACCACTACTACTGCCACTACTACTACTACTACTACTACTACTACTACTACTACTACTACTACTCCTACTACTACTCTACTCTACTACTACTACTACTACTACTACTACTACTACTACTACTACTACTACTACTACTACTACTACTACTACTACTACTACTACTACTAGCCAAGCATCGTATGGAAACTGTGTCGTGGTCTGACAGGCCCGATGTTCGTGGCGGCAGCACCACTCCTGCAGGTCGGGCGCGGACTTCAACCGGTGCTTAATATAGGGCCCTAGTAATTAGAAGATGATCCTTTAAAGGGCCCCTTTAAAAAGGGATCTATAAGGGTCACTATAAGGGTGCTATGATAAAGGGGCCTGAATAGCAATTAGAACAGGGTTTTTGGGGCCCATTATACTATGCCCAAAATAGTATTGGTAGTTATTTTGGCTCCTGTATTAAGGGATTTAGGGTTTAGGGAGGCCTCGTGAATTCGCTTACGAAGCTCGCTCCTTTTCCAGACTCTGGGACCCATCTAGTCACCTGTAAAGAAACTCTAAACCCTGTTTTCAATCGCAAAGAATTAACGGCACGCCTTCTTGAGCCTGGACCAGCCATGCACCCAGTTGGCAAATCCGGCATCGCCTTGGTGGTACCGACTTGTGGCTTAGGGCCTACTTGGAGGTTGATGGGGTTTACTGGGGATATAACCAACTATACGTATAGTTACCGTATTTATAACCCTAGTTACTAAGCACCATGAACCTCTAAGTAGGGCCTAGGGTTCAGGGCGGGTTGTAAGGCTCATGTTCGTCGTAGGGTTTGGTTTTCGAGGGTGGTCCACAACAGCTGCCGAGTCACAGTCAAATGGCTTCGATGTGGTGAGTGCCGTCGTGGTGCATCCCCGATTCACCTCTTTGCAGCCTCAACTCCAGTGCATCGGGCGCTGCATACAGGGCTCAGAATGTGCATGACATCTTGCGGACAACCCTAGACAGCCTTCTTGAGGACTGTGACTCTGTTTATGATGTGGGAGAGATGCAGCAAACCAGTTCCGAGCATAAGATAGCTTAAACTATACAAGGATCTTGATGAATCTAACAAGGCATACTTCGTTCAAAACACACACGCCAGGGGCTCTGTGGAAACTTCCACCTGCCCGTGTGAAGTCAGAGGCTGCGGCAGTGTTGCTGCTTCAGGATGGACCAGGACGTCTGCACCAGGGTTGAGGGTTAAGCATCTACGTACATTTAAGGGGGTTGGGGTTAAGGGTTTAGAGTTTAGGGGTAACAACTGCAGGTATTAGAGAAAGGCTCGGCTAAAGAAGCAGGGAACAGGCTTTACTGGCACGGAACTCTAGGAGCCGCACTGCTTTCGACATGGTCAGTCAACACAAGGAATGCAGACCCCTGGTTAGCAAATCTCTTTCTAAAGGCCCTACTATTGGGAGATGCGTTTAGTAGTCAGGGGTCTACATTACGTGGTTTCGGCCCCTTTTAAGGCACATGCCGACATGCACGGCCTGCCAGTGGTCGTACTGCGCATCGCAGTCGAACGGGGACGTCGATGGACAAGCGACGTGACTGTGAAGGCAGCACCAAGCCTTCTTGTCTTTTGACCAGCCTCGAAACCGGCTTGCAGGTGACAAGCTCAAGGCCAAGAGTTGCACAGTTGATATGCCTCATTTAAGCTGTTAATACGGTCCCTGCATGTGGATTCGAGGCATGAGTACGAAGCGGCTTCCATGCTACAGTATGCTCGCGCTGAGGGGAGGAAAAGCCGGCTCCGTGATTGCAGCTACAAGCAGCTGCATGCTGCGCGCGGCCCAAAAATGCACCTACAATTTTTGGGAGTTTCAGAAATAGTGGACGCTAGTCGAGAACACTAAATAAAGGGATCCTCATCACGGGGGCGCCGTGAAACGGAAGCCCTAATCGACAACCCTGTCTGCTGCAACTCTATCCAGGGATCCTGCACATCTCACGAGCGGTCTGGCAGTCAAGGAGCCTACCTCCCAGTTGGATGCCCCAGCCTGCCACCAGCCGCTAAATATAGGATTAGAACAGGGGTCTGGGAAGGGGGGGGGGGGGGGGTACCATACTACAACTCGAATTAGGAACCCCCAAAATAGCCTCGGGAATTATTAAGTCATTGCCCCTTTGCACCGAACCAGAACCACAAGGTTTAGATCCACAGGGCTTTTTCGACAGAGTTGGCTTTTAAAGACGTTTACAGACTTTTAAAAACTTTCAAATGCAAGAAAAAACATTCTAAAAACTTTTAGAAGACTTTAAAAGACTTTTAGAAACTTTTAGAAGACTTTTGCAAACTTTAAAAGACTTTTCAAAACTTTAAAAGGCTTTTAAAATATTTAAAAGACTTTTAAAAACATTAAAATACATTTAAAAGCTTTAAAAATACTTTAAAAGACTTTTAAACGCTTTTAAAAGCTTTTACAAACTTTAAAAAGAATTTGAAAGACTTTTAAAGACTTTAAACAACTTTTAAAAATTTTTAAAAACTTTAAAACAAAAAAAACTAATGTTTTTTCCGAGAAGACGAGGATGAAGAAGACCTGGCACAGGGTTTACAGTTTCAGGGTCTTTAGGGTTTGGGGTTAGAAGGCAGAGTGCCATAGTATTAGGGGTTTGAGGGTAATGAAAGGGTTAGGGTTAGAGTTTCAGGGTCTTTATTATATTTAGGGTTTGGGGTTAGAAGGCAGAGTGCCATAGTATTAGGGGTTTGAGGGTAATGAAAGGGTTAGGGTTAGAGTTTCAGGGTCTTTAGTATTTAGGGTTTGGGGTTAGCAGGCAGAGTGCCATAGTGTTAGGGTTTGAGGGTAATGAAAGGGTTAGGGTTAGAGTTTCAGGGTCTTTAGTATTTAGGGTTTGGGGTTAGAAGGCAGAGTGCCATAGTATTAGGGTTTGATGGTAATGAAAGGGTTAGGGTTAGAGTTTCAGGGTCTTTAGTATTTAGGGTTTGGGGTTAGAAGGCAGAGTGCCATAGTATTAGGGTTTGAGGGTAATGAAAGGGTTAGGGTTAGAGTTTCAGGGTCTTTAGTATTTAGGGTTTGGGGTTAGCAGGCAGAGTGCCATAGTGTTAGGGTTTGAGGGTAATGAAAGGGTTAGGGTTAGAGTTTCAGGGTCTTTAGTATATTTAGGGTTTGGGGTTAGAAGGCAGAGTGCCATAGTATTAGGGGTTTGAGGGTAATGAAAGGGTTAGGGTTAGAGTTTCAGGGTCTTTAGTATATTTAGGGTGTGGGGTTAGGAGGCAGAGTGCCATAGTGTTAGGGTTTGAGGGTAATGAAAGGGTTAGGGTTAGAGTTTCAGGGGCTTTAGTATTTAGGGTTTGGGGCTAGAAGGCAGAGTGCCATAGTTTTAGGGTTTGATAGTATTAGGGATGCACAAATCGCGTGAAGTGGCTACGAACTGCTGGATGTTGCGCTTTTCTGCGTTGACCACACTGTCAAGCGAATCACGTGCAGGCGAAGCAGGGTACAGCTGGGTGACGCGACAACGTCTGGCACTCTGCCTTCCCAGCTGCTGGCACTCTGCCTTCACGCCTCAAGATCCATTAATTATTGCCACCCCAACTTTGCACAAAGCTGGTCGGTCAAAGGTATTGCTCCAGCATCAAGGTCAGGAAGTTCCCCCGGACCACCGAGACGGAGGGCAACAAGTGAGAGGTGTTTCATCTGAAGGACAAACTGCCGTTGTTGTTCATCTTCGTCGTTCCAAACATAAACAAAATCACAAACGAGAGAAACGCGCGGCAACTCCAGCGGTTCTTCTCCTTCACCCACCTGATAACACTTCGGGAAGGGGCCTTGGTACCGTCGAAGAAGCCTGAGGCCTCTTGTAATGCGGGAGCCAATACGTGGCCAGTAACGCAGGTAGCGAACCATGATTTCCCAAGGCACGTCGTCATAAACTTCATTCCATCTCTCAGCTGGTTTCCACTGGTCAGGCGCTTTGGCCAATTTTTCGCAAGCGGTTTTGATCAAGATGGGGGAGAGCTCGCCTCTGAAGAAACACTCTCCTCGTTCGATCGGGGCGAAATGCATTGCTCTGGACGGCTACTGTTCAGTCACAAGCACGCACGGCTTCAAACCACATGTGCTAGTTTGTGCGGCTTCCGGGTTGTGGCACTCTAAATGATTGTCCATGTGCTTGCACGTGACAAATTCCACATGTGTGAAAATGCGAACATGCTTTCGCAATCCGTCTTCCCCAAGCAGAAACACACAGTCTCTCGGACGCATTCCAATCTAGCAGGACCCGCTGCCATCAATGCAAGCACACAAACAGACACACAACTTTTCTTTGCAGCGCAGGATGAATCCTCTAGTTGTTGCCAGGCCTCCTGGTCGGGCCACAACAGGGCCTATGGTCAATGACGTGTTGTCTGGCCTGCGCTTCTGTCATCTTGGAAGCCACACGTCCCCAGTGATAGGGTACGAGGTGGCTCCACTCGCCTTCAATGCCAGACACACATGGGTTCATGTAATGTGACACAACACACAGCAGACCAGGCAACCACATCGAAGCTATAACAAATGTTCCGAATCTTTCCAAGAGACCGCCGTCTGTCACACGAACTCGGAGAAACCATTTTGCTTTGTCAGTGCCACCAGGATTCGGGTCGTACTTCATCTCACCAGCGATCTTGGGACACTCCGGGAATTGAACAGGTGTCCATACCCCTTGGTAGTCAACACGGTTCGGCCGCCGCTGATGTTGGGGGCCACGGACTGCAACCTCCCGTGGCTCGAGTGCTGGGATAGGCACTGCAGGCACCTCCGGCATCTCAGCAGGAGGGGCTGGTACTCTGCCTTCCTCGGGCTCCACGTGATCATCAGGCTCTGGGACAGGGATTGCAGCAGGCACCTCCGGCATCTCAGCAGGAGGGGCTGGCACTCTGCCTTCCGCGGCCTCCACGTGATTATCAGGCTCCGGCTCCACCGGCACCTCAGCAGGAGGTGATGGCACTCTGCCTTCTGCTCCCTCTTGACCACTTTCATCAGGAGGCGCGGGTTGCTTCCTGGGCAACATACGTGGGCGACAAATCTTTCTCTTGGCTTTCCGTTTGGCCTGTGGCTTGGCCTTTGCTTTGGGCTTTGCTTTGGCCTTGCCCTTTGCCTTGGCCTTTGCTTGCTGCGTCTTGATGGCCTGCCAGGTTTGATGCACCCTTTTGATTCTGCGTTTTCTGACTGCCTCTGAGACCATTTTAAATTCCTGTTTGTCCTCAGCAAGCAGGTCGTCAAGAACCAGCTCATCAACAAAGTCCCCCATGATAATGTCATCCTCATCCTCATCCTCTGTTGAATCTTTGGCTGTCGAATACATAGCCTCAATTTTGCGCATGAAATCCTCATCTTCCGGAAGGTGCTGAGAAGCGATCAGGCTCATGAGCTTTGGACGGCGCATTCGTTGCAGCTCCTTTCGCTTTTTTTCGTCTACGTTTCCAGTCTGGGAGATCACATGCTCGGCGAGATTCTGGCAGTCTGCGAGAGTCCGACATGCTTGTGACATTTCCATCAGTCGAGTCAGCAAAAACAAGCACAGCAAAACTTATATAAGTTTATTGTACTATTTACTGTATGGGTCGACAGTTGACAGAATCCTAAATGAAAACATGTCACTTGGGATGCTGCAACATATAGGATAGAAGTGACACTGAGCTTGTAGCACAACGACGGAGGCAAATGAAGCCATTCCAGAAGACTGCCTCTGTGTCGATGACTTCCCAATACTGGGGCTCATACAAATGAATCCAGCAGGCCTTGACGCTGGAACCATCCGGGCACTCTGCCTTCAAAACAAAATATATCTCTCCTGTCGACTGGTCCTCATGCTGGACCACTGGCCACATGAGAGCAGCCCAGGTTTTTGCCCCAAGAGAGAGATCGCATGTCAAATCCAAGACATGGTTCAAGATCTTCAAAGGGGCTGCAAGGCTGCTAAACTTCCCAGCACGCAAGGGAACATGCTGAGATGCCAGTCTTGCATCATTGTAGTGAATTAGCCATGACCACGCAGCTGATGCTCGTTCGAGTGTCTCTTCTGACAGGGTGTTCCATGTCTTGTCGGCGACAATCTCGGTATACTGTGACGGCAGCTTGTGGACACATCCTCTGAAGCACAACTTTTGGCGCTTCCTGTCCACATTCCAAAACTCCCTTTCAAAATATTCCCGTTTGACTTTTGCCGGATGCCTGATTGAACGGCTTTCAAAGGCGTTTGAATTCTCGATCACAGTTTGAATCGTGGAGTATGTTTGCTTGCGGGTTTTGTTCAACAAAGAATCATTACGAATCTTGTTGTGCACATCTTCCACAATCTTGTTGTCTGGCAGCGTCTGCACCAGAACACTCAGCAGGTGGGTTGCAGGGCATGCTGGTACCGATATTGTTACAGTCCTTTGAGCTGGCACTCTGCCCTCTTGCCCGTCTAACAACATGTCACCAACTCCGGCACCGTCATCTGCTTCTTCAGGCACAGAATCCTCCATCTCCCCGTCCTGCTCTGTGTCAACATCATCCACGACAATGTCTTCTGACCCCGGAGGCGCCACTTCATATCCCTGTGCCTCCAATGTGTCCAGAAAAAGTCTCGAAGGATGGCTGATTCCAACTTGCAGGTCTGTGAAGAGTTGCGGGGCATGAACACTTGGAGTGGACCGTGCCAATGTCGACTCCAACCTCAAGAGTGATGTGTGATGGCCCTTTGCCTTCAAAGCCGTGATCGTCCGAATTTCTGCATCAGGTGACAGCAATCCCGCATAGGCATCTGGTGGAAGTGAAAAAAGACTGCAAGTCCAGACCCTGTTCATCAGCAAATGCAAGATCAACATCATGATTTTTTCTGCGGGCTCGTGTAAATCAGTATCCAGATGCTCCTTCCACAACTCGGTCTTCTGCAGGTTGGAGACAATCTGCAACAAATGTTTGTCTGCTTTCCAGGCATCATTCACTGTCATCAACTCGGCATAACCGCGACCATCCTGCGGCGATTTAACGTTTTTTACTTGTTTCCCATACCATGTCCACAACGGTTCGGTCACTTTGTACAATATCTTGGAGTGATCGAAAAGGTCATCTGTCATGAGATAGTATGCCAACTTGAAGCCCCCCATGCTGGCTTTCAACAAGCTGAGTTCTTTCCGTGGATCAGTGGCACGACCAGCCTGTGACAGCTTTTGCAAATCACCAAGTGCATCTTCCTGCCTCTCACCATTGTCAGAGTCCGGCACTCTGCCTTCGGACTCTGGCACTCTGCCTTCGAAGAGCTCCTTGCCCGATTGTGTATTCGCCGAGTTGGACTACAGGCTGAGTCTTTCCCTTGAGCAAGGGCTGAAAGATTGATCTTCACCGAAATGATCAGCCAGCAGCATTTTGAGGACATGAAACTCATGAAGTTGCTCACAACATAGCTGGTTCCAGCTGAACCATCTGGAGGATTTCACCAAGCTGCCCTTCTTCATGAAGGATTCGACATTTGCAAGAATATGTTCAATCTCATGCTCGTCACCGGATAGCTGCCTGTCTAAGTCATAGGCAATCTTATCTCGAAAAGCGTCCCACAACAAGCTTCTGCTCGGTGATGTGCAGGAAACAAAACTCGCCAGCATTTCCTTCTTCTGCTGGTAGAAACCACCACTTCCAAAGGGTTTATAATTCAGGGCAAAGATGTAA